>JAUJYZ010001035.1:0-29413 GCA_033675265.1 Actinostola sp. cb2023 | reverse complement strand
ATCATTTGGACCCAAGAGCAAACTCGAATAGTACTTTTAATAAGCGCTCATCTACTATGATGACTCGAGCAATTCAAGACGTGTGGGATGTGTGAAGCTCAAAATACAACATCGTTAACGCATGCGCAATAGAAGGAAATGCACAAAAGTCGAATTCAAAGGATATTTTATTAGACCTATTTCTGTTATTTGTTCACACAATTGAAATATTATATTAGTTGGCACTTTCCCTATTTTTCTGTGTATGTGCTTTTTAGTGTTTTGAGGAACCGTATTCTCTCCATTACTCGCTCCCACTTCGTCATCTTTCATAAAAGTAAGCGACTTCCCCGCCATTTCTGATCTGTTTACCCTTCAGGTACTCCTTACTATAACTAATTTATACTCTTTTATTGTGTAAATGAAACAAAGATTGTGCAACATGAAGCATTCCCCAGAGTACAGTCCTAATCAATTAAGACTATTTCACAAAACACTATAATATATTCTCCTTTGCGCCGGTTAACTAAAGCCTGTATTTTTGTCCATTTCCTCGCTGATCATGGTATTACAAACTAATACCATGGCATCCCTCCTTCGGAATATTAGTGATTAAATGTCCCTCAGCCTCGGAAGTTTATTAAAAAGTCCCTCGCCCGGAGGCTCGGGACTTCCACTAAACTTCCCTCGGCTTCGGGGACATTTAATCACTAATATCCCTCAGTGCCATGGTAATTACTTTATAAATAGACACTGTCACGACGTGATCATTTTCTATTATATTTTCCTCATTAATTTATACATTATTATTTTTAATTATTTTTTATACAGGGAGCCAGATATCTCGTCTAAATTGTGACTTTCAGAATGGTGTTTTGCGGTTGGAATCAATCTCGCTCGGACAACTTTGATTGGACAAGAAACAGAGGTTCAACTTTTTCTAGCTACACAGGGCCTTCCATCGACCACACCTTCCAAAATAGTAAGATAAATACAACGTATAATCTAGTACTCGTCGCTGTACTTCTTGATAAAAGACTCGTTTTTCCCTAGCCAGAATTTTGTATCAGTTTTCAATTTTCATTTATATAATTACTGATTTTATAACATCAATAACTTTATTTTTATATTTATATTTATATTTATATATAGTTGTTATTATTATATTATTTTCTATATCATATTATTATTATCATATTATATTATTATATTATCACTCTGTAAAAGCGCTATTGACATACTATGAAATAGCGCTATATAAATAAAGATATTATTATTATTATTATTATTAACTAGACGCTCTACTAGCGTGAAGTCGGGCTTCTATAAAATACTGAGTGAACATTTTCATTCCCCACAAAGTTTGTTTCCTCGTGTTTTGAGGGCATGGATTCTTCTTCTTCGAGCTGAGTTTCTGTAAGACCACTTCATGCAGCTTTGGGGACGGTAGAAATCGAAAGATATAATGTGTACGTTATTTATTTTTAATTATTATTTTACATCTGTAATGAGGGCAACCTTACAGATTAAAGATTTAGACATATATTGTTTCTAAAGCATTGTGACTGATTCCAATCTCTCTTACAGGCTCTGGTTTGGTATATATAACATCGAAACATCACCACGAAACCGTGGCGACCGTGCTCGGCTGGTTAGCACAATGACATTGCGCCCTTTCACAACGTATTGCTTGAGTTTCTGGTACCACATGTACGGGTCCGATATAAACACGCTGAATGTATTGGCGGGACCAGAAAGGAATGCATCTGTCATCTGGAGCCGATCTGGTAACCATGGAGATCGCTGGATTGCAGGAAATGTGTCTATCAGACGCAACAGTACTGATTACAGTGTACGTTTATACACGTATTTCTAAAAAAACGTAAAAATCTTTGTCATTTGGCATATCAAACTCATTGCCCATAAACTTGAACATTTGCTCTAGCTAGCGTACAGTATCTCGCACAGTCGTGGGATACAGCCGGCAATCGAATAAAACTTCACTGTGTTTGGTCACAGCGATCGCTTCGACGAGTAGAGAGCAACGCTACGTGTATTGCTCGAATAATCTCAATTTGAGCCATCAAACTTTTCTCCAAATGCCTCCACCGACAAACAAAAGACCATCAACAAAAGCAGGAAAGACCTATAGTTTCTTGAAGTTTGCCCCATTGAAATTAATCGTAATATACGTGAATCTTATACCAAACTAACGGAAATTTTATCGCTAAATCCGATGTTCACGGTAAAAATGTGTTTGAAGCATACGTATTAGAGTTTAAACACAGTTATCTTATCTGACCGTGACAACAAGGTCAAACTCGCCTGTGAAAAACACTACAACCGAGCTCTTCAAAATCTATTTTGCCCCATTAAATTTTTAAAGCTGTTACTTTCAAAACTATCTTATTTTACAGCTAAGATAACATATATTGGTCAATTCACAGGTAAAAATGTTGTCATTTACGAACATTTCGAGTAAAATCACAAAATGTTGTAATTTTTAACGTGATTTTGACTTTGTTTATATCATGTCAGACAGGGAGCGTGGGCCTGGAAACTAATTGGAGGCAAATGTTACAATGAGTTTGATATGAATGGCATTAGCAATAGGTAATAATAGGTAATCAAAAGGTGACGAGTAAAATGTGGGATAAATTTCACGTGTTTGACGTCAAAACGGAGTCACTTCCCCGAGACTATACGTGAGCGCTTATTCGAGGGTGTATGCTTATTCGAGGGTGTGTGCTTATTCGAGGGTGTATGCTTATTCGAAGATCTCAGCTTATTCGAGGTGTGCGCTTATTCGAAGATATCAGCTTATTCGAGAGTGTGCGCTTATTCGAGGGTGTGCGCTTATTCGAGAGTGTGCGCTAATTCGAGGGTGGGGGCGGTTATTCGAGGATGTGCGTTTTATTCGAGGGTGTGCGCTTATTCGAAGTTTATGCGCTTATTTTGAAGGTCTGCGCTTATTCGAGGGTCTGCGCTTATTCGAGGGTGTGCAGTTATTCGAGGGTGTGCGGTTATTCGAGGGTGTGCGGTTATTCGAGGGTGTGCGCTTATTCGAAGTTATGCGCTTATTTGAAGGTCTGCGCTTATTCGAGGGTCTGCGCTTATTCGAGGGTGTGCAGTTATTCGAGGGTGTGCGGGTTATTCGAGGGTGTGCGGTTATTCGAGGGTGTGCGTTTATTCGAAGTTATGCGCTTATTTGAAGGTCTGCGCGTATTCGAGGGTCTGCGCTTATTCGAGGGTGTGCAGTTATTCGAGGGTGTGCGTTTATTCGAGGGTGTGCGCTTATTCGAAGTTATGCGCTTATTTGAAGGTCTGCACTTATTCGAGGGTCTGCGGTTATTCGAGGGTCTGCGGTTATTCGAGGGTGTGCGTTTATTCAATGGTGTGCGCTTATTCGAGGGGGTGTGCGCTTATTTCGAGGGTCTGCTTTTATTCGAGGGTGTGCGCTTATTCGAGGGTGTGCGATTATTCGATTGTGTGCGCTTATTCGAGGGTGTGCGCTTATTCGAGGGTGTGCACTTATTCGAGGGTGTGCGCTTATTCGAGGATATCACTGCTGCTAATAGTAATTTCATACTTCATATAATCAAGAGAAAATGAGGGACAGAGAGTGAATCTGCCAGTCATGGCCTTGGGATATGTGAATCGTAGTTGGGCTATTTTTAGCATGCGGACGTAAAAGAAAACTCACTTCCGTTTCGGTTTGAGTGTCAACGTGGTCATATGTTTTGATGTACTGTTTTGTCGATGAAACCAATTAAAAAATGAAGGAAAATGTTTTTTTATTAAGCAGATACTTCGAAAAGGAAAGAGATATACTCAGATTAAAGTGACTCGCTGGGAGAAAATTGGAATTCTTTCGATGAATTTTGAGCCCGATACTGAGCGAAGACGACGGCTCTGATTGACCTGGCATGATTTACAACATATTTCGAACGAGCAACAACCCTCCGAACTTCAACAGCCATTTCAAAGAAGCTCAGGCGGCAAACAGCGGAGGGCGAACGTTAAAAAATAAACTGTCTTTATTTCGAAAACGATGGGAATTTCTTCAAAACTCTGCAATTTATAGTCCTTTACGAACGTCTGTTTGTGTGCTACGAGAGATTACATAAATAAACTGACAGATATCTGTCAAATAAAACATACCTACTGAATTAAATTACAACCGTCGTCTTTCAATTCGAATTTTCTCCCAGCGAGTCACTTTAATCTGAGTATATCTCTTTCTTTTTCGAAGTATCTGCTTAATAAAAACCATTTTTCTTTCATTTTTTGAATTGGTTTTCATCGACAAAACAGTCAAAACATATGACCACGTTGACACTCAAACCGAAACGGAAGTGAGTTTTCTTTTACGTCCGCATGCTAAAAATAGCCCAACTACGATTCACATATCCCAGCTTGACCCCCAAGATGCACTCTCTGTCCCTCATTTTCTCTTGATATAATAAATACATTAATTAATTATTTACTTTTTTAGATTATCTTTGAGGGAATAGCTGGAAAAGATTTTAATGGTGACATTGCCTTGGACGACATTATACTTGGAGGAGGTTAGTTCTGAATATGAGTGTTACACGTACATATTGCTGGGTATCAATATACGTCATATCCGGTTCGTCATTGGAATTTTAATCAGCTGAAATTAGAATTTTACAAGAAGAGAGCGTTATCTCGCAATCTGATTGGCTCTCAGCCATTGTCAATACGAGTTTTTTCAATAACACGCAGAGCGTAATCTCGCAATCTGATTGGCTCTCAGCCATTGTCAATAAGAGTTTTTTTTCAATAACACGCAGAGCGCAATCTCGCAATCTGATTGGCTCTCAGCCATTGTCAATCAGAGTTTTTTCAATAACACGCAGAGCGCAATCTCGCAATCTGATTGGCTCTCAGCGAGGTTATCCGTTGGCAGCGATCAACTAAAAAGTGCAAGATATTCATGTTTTGGCATTACGTTTTGGGGTTTTAATGACAAAAATGTCAGCGACAGGTCGGAAATGAATGCTAATTTTGGCAGTCCCAAGCATAATAGTTTTTATTTCTCAAAAATGCTACATTGAATTCCCAAGCTTGAAACTTTCTAAACTGAAAGAGCCATGGCGTTTTTCCTCAAAAATGTATATACTAGATTCCGTTTTCGTACCTCAAACATTTCCTATATTTCAACGTTCCGTTTCATGGCGCTCTGTATACCTGTTTAAAAAATGCAAATTTGAAAAAATAACTACAAAAATAACAGAAAAATAGATACTACAGTAGAAAAGACCAAGAAACGTTTATTGAGGTGAACACTGTTTCAAAGTTGGCTTATAATTTAGCCGAAATGTTTCAGTCGTCAGGCGGGTTTTTAAAAACTGCAAATTTCTCCTAAAATAACAGTACAATTGCTGGAACTTTTTTAGTATTTTCCCCTAAAAGAGGTCATCGAAAAGAATGATATGGCGAAAGAAAATTAATTAAATTCGATTCTTTTTAGTTGTCGGGCGATTCTCAGTCCTTACTGACATCCTCTCTTAAGAACATATTCAAATAGACAACATGAACAACACATTTCTTCTTGTCATTTCATTTTTATTTAATCTATTTGCCCAAATTCACATTTTCAACTGAAGGAATGGTCAACGCTCAGCGTGCGTCCATCGAGTTTTTTTACAATAACTTACAAATTTCTCGCGCGCTGATTGGTTAATTTTCATCATCAATAAGAGGGCAGACAGATAAAAACAAAATGGCGCGTACAAAGCTGAAGATCGATGGAGAAAAATTTCCTTCGTTCCAAGTTGAATTTCTTGAGGAAATTTCAGATGGAAAACTATGCTTGTCTCTGGAGGAAGTTGAGTCCGAACAGAAACTAAATAATAGCGTTCGCTTTGCGACACTAAATGACTACGAACTGCACGAAATAGTCAATAAATTCGTAAGAGAAATACAAGATGGTGTGTAAACATGTTTTGAATAATTTTTGTTATTGTAAAAAAAAAATTGACATCACTTTTTTATGCGTCTGTCCTCTTATTGACGATAAATTACGTCATAACATTGTCAAAGTAGTGTGGATCCACGAGGCGATAATGGATGCACGCGGGAGGCTTAAGCACGAGAGAAGCGTAAGAGTCGCACGAGGCGTAGCCAAATGCGACTCTAGCTTCTTGAGTGCTTAGCAGCCAATCAAGTGCATCCATAACTCGATGGACGCACAGCTGAAGCGTTGACCCTTTCTTTTATAACATAGTTACTGCAAATTCAAATAAAACAATTTTATTTTCCAATTGATTACTCTAAGCTACTTCCGTTGCGATAACTTATAATAATAATAATAATAATAATAATAATAATAATATATAATAATAATAATAAATAATAATAATAATAATAATAATAATAATAATAATAATAATAATAATAATAATAATAAATAATAATACTTTATTTGCACTTTACAATAATATACCAAGATCATTCCGAAGTCATTTTGTGAGCCACGTTTAGTGAAACTCTGGAAGGAAACGAAAGGGTTTCTTTTAAAGGCCCAGCTTAGACCGTGATGCTTTTCGCGCTTCTATTTTTGGTTTTGAATCGGTTTGATAGTTGAGTTAAAAATACAAGATGAACTATGATAGATCTATATAAAAATGCAAAGTATTCCTAGAGGCGAAAAAACGGCAATCAGTTTTAATTTGTATGATTCCGGCTTTTCTGGGAGAAGAAGGTGTGGTGAACAAACTCGACTCGAGAGTGATTTTAGTCACGCTGAGGTACGGTGAGTATTCTTCTTCAACACCAATTACTCAATTTTTCTTGTATAATTAGCTTTTATTATCATCAGTAAAACACTAGCACAATGTTTCTTTGTACTAAGGATATTGAAAATGAAGCGATCAAGTGCTGATGCAATGGCTAATGTGTACCTTCGGCTAGTAGTAAGTTACTTCGCTCCCGGGACTTCGCTTTGCTTCGAGTTTCGGTGTCTTCTGTTGCTGAAGTTTTGTGTAGTAGAAATTCAGCTAAAATACTGTATGTTCTGTCTTTGAAGCCCAAGCTTCGTTTTCGTTCATTCCACAGATCGAAAACTGAAGAACGAAGACAAATTACTCGCAATCACCTGGTAGTCGAGGTCATCCGCGGACCGCGCTTCGACATGAAAATCGAAATAAATTCCCAAAAAGACTTTAAATATAAAATAAAGGGCTAAAAAAACTTCCCTTACTCATAAACGAATACTAGTAATTAACTTTAAGTAATGGTCCGCGTAAGAAGTAGGCAAATTGAGCTACATTCTTGCACAAATGACAGTTAGTATCAAATTTAATGAGATTAAAATGCGCGCTTCCTATTGGTTATCGACGCCAAAACGCGCGAATTTTGAATTTCAATTTAGAATTGTAATGCAGAGGGATACTTTTTGAAAATGTTTAACCAAGTATCATTGAATGACTTTATAGCATTTATACACGTGAAATATCTTCTTTATTTAAAATGGGGAACAACTAGAAAACATTACTTTTCCTGAGTCAATCAGTACGAAGAGCAATTTGATACAGGAAATGACTGCTGAGTCTATTGTTTCTACCGGCTATCACGTTGTAAACATCGGTGACAATTGACATACAACATCTTCATAATACAAGTACAAAGAGCATTTGTAGCGAATATCAAGCAACTCTAAAAGAACGAAAATAGTTATTGGGCTTTAAATTAAATGTTGCTGACAACAAAAACTATGAATATCCTTCCTCTCCTGTTTTTATCCGAAGTTCACCACTTGAAACACAGATTCAAAGTTTTTATTGAGAAATAAAAGTTCATCTGGCTACAATTCTATTACATACGCATTCCTTTTTCTGATATTTTATCGTCCATCGCTGTTAACCCGGCAAATCTCAAAAGCCGTGGCGATCTTTAGTTCGGCGTCGGTACGTGACCCCACTCGTCACGGCAGTGCGGACAACAACACGCTGGCCGGGAACACGATGGCTTTCTAGGCATAAAAGTAACCTTGCATAGAAACAGTTATGCACATTGTACTGTAAAAACATTGTTCACATAGATATATATCTATTCAAAAACAAAACAGTTTATGCACATTGTACTGTAAAAACGTTGTTCACATAGATATGTATCTATTCAAAACAAAACAGTTATGCACATTGTACTGTAAAAACGTTGTTCACATAGATATGTATCTATTCAAAACAAAACAGTTATGCACATTGTACTGTAAAAACGTTGTTCACATAGATATATATATCCATTCAAAACAAAACAGTTATGCACATTGTACTGTAAAAACATTGTTCACATAGATATATATCTATTCAAACACAAACAGTTATGCACATTGTACTGTAAAAACATTGTTCACATAGATATATATCTATTCAAAACAAAACAGTTATGCACATTGTACTGTAAAAAACGTTGTTCACATAGATATATATCCATTCAAAACAAAACAGTTTATGCACATTGTACTGTAAAAAACGTTGTTCACATAGATATGTATCTATTCAAAACAAAAACTGACCAATTTTTTGAGTAAAACAATAGAAACCGAAGTGAAATTACCACAAGGCATCCTGCTGCTTCACTTTGCAAACACATCGCATGTGACAATAGTACCAGTTCCCCATATCACACAAACGTAAGACTTGGTAAACACAAAGGAAAAAGGATTGGGACCGAGATTATCCAAAAATATGATAATAAAATATAATTTTGGCGGGATTTATCACGATTTTTTGTTTAATGCTTTCAGCCAATCATAATTGCGTATTTCTGTTTGCTGATCCAATTAAAATTTCACAGCTTTTCACATTCCATGCATTATATGTGCCTACTTCTTACGCGGACCATTACTTAACTGAATAAAATAATTATCAAAGGCCGATGCAGACGGATTGTAAACCTGACTTGATGCGGGAATTTTCAGCATCACAAAAATGGCTAATTTGATTAGCATGCGCGCTAAGCATCACGGTCTAAGCTGGGCCTTTAAGAATTTGGAAGAAATATTAATAGAGGGTATGGATGGGGTTAACAGTTAACTGACATTTGGCCTAAAATTTAGTAGTTAACTGACAAATGACTCAGAAATTAGTAGTTTACTGACAATTGAAAAATTAACAGTTAACTGACATTTTATTATTTTAGTTTAAAATTGTTGTTGCCATCGTTCTTAGAACTGATGATCATTTTCTAAACAGTGATCTAAAGGCTTATTTAGACTTTGTATTCAATGTCACGCTATCTAAGGTCATCTAAGCTTGTAATCTCTTAAGACCTGGTGGAATATTGACACATTTTTGTGTCTATTATTAATGTAACCTGAGCTGATGAACAGTTCGCTCTTGACCAGGCTACTCTTGACTCGGCCTTGAGTGGTATTGTCAAAGTTATTTTGAGCTTCTATAGAATTAGTGATGATGGGTCCACGTTCGAGCGTCACAGAGGCCTTCGGCCTGGCCACGAGTAATAAAACAAAGCAGAATGGTGTATACTGCATGTCACTTGATTGAATCTGATAGTAGACTTCTCGGCGAAGCTCATTGACATGACATTGATTCATGATCCGCCATCTTGAAGCACTGACAGTCATTTCACTGACAGTCATTTCATTTCATGTCCAATAAACTCAACATTTTACTGAAGATTGAGTTTTGTTGTGTTAATAAAACAACTCCAGATCTCTAAAAATTGCATTTTAGAGCTTGTAGAACCCCCTTTGGTGTACCATTTCCAAAAATAGTATCGAAAACTTCAAGAGCTTTTTATTTTCTTCAAAATTGAAGAAAGTCGAAATTCCCTCAAAATAGCCTTCGGCCGACGATGACGCGAAGCGAAAATTAAGCATTTTCGATGTGTTCGCGTAGAAAAACCCGACGGTTGTACGAAACTAATATTTTGCTACATACAAAGGTATTATTTCCTCTTTCCAAAACACTAAAAATCTCTTTGGAATTTTGAATCTAACTATTTCTTTAGATCTCTAATTGAGATGCTATCGCAGCATCTGAACGAACGCGTAAAAATTACCTATTTTCAAATCCATCAAACGCTTCTTAGTACATGGAGTTTGAGTTTAAAAATATATGTATCTTCAAGCTTTACCATTGAGCATGACTGTGTATAAATATTATTGATGCAGCTCTAAAACTCTTCCGGTGGGAAGCGTAAATACAGAACATATTTTTACCATTTGGTAATACGTTACACTTGCATAATGAGACATGAAATTGACAACACAACGTTTTTAAAAGCACTAGAAATAAATACAACAAAATATACCAAGTTGTAAATATGCTTTGAGTTCTCTTTAATGTTTCTAGGGATTAAATTTTAACTTATTTGATCTTCTGATAAATGTCAAGTGGTTTTGGATTTCATTCGTTTTTGTGTCACGGCATGTACATGTATAGTATCGGCTTGATCGAGACCAGTAAACATGGAAATAACCACTGCTCGCAGGGTAAATAAATATAAATAAATAAAGCCTTTATTTATTTTACGAGGGTAGCACTAAATAGCTAAAGCTAATGATCTTGTGGCCCTCAATAACTAATAACTATGTAACTATGTAACAATATGATAAAATATATGATAAAATTACAAAAACTAATTACAATATAGGGTAGGACACCACCGACACCGGTTCCATTGATATTGGTATTAATATAATGTAATTCGGACACTTTCTATGGCCCCGATGGTGTCCGTAATAACGAGGTTCCATTCTATTGATATAATGTAATACCGGTGTCCAGATCAACCTGTGTCTGTATTAACTTCTGTCTGTATTAAACGGTGTCCCTGTTTACCGGTGTCCAGATTAACCGGTGTCTGTATTAACCGGTGTCCGTATTAACCGGTGTCCGTATTAACCGATATCCGTAATAATCGGTGTCTGTATTAACCGGTGTCCGTATTATCCGGTGTCCGTATTAACCGGTGTCTGTATTAACCGCGGTGTCCAGATTAACCGATATCCGTATTTATCATCCCCAATATTTGTTTCAACCAATCAGAATCGAGAATTCTCCCGTATCAAGACACTCTACTGTCCTGATATTCTACGGTATCAGGACACTAGTTACTGTCCTGATATTATATATCACGGACAGTGGGTTAAAATGTGGTTCTAAATAAGAAACCATTGTATTTTTATATTACTTCTGGTCATTTTAAGGGAAAATATGTATCATTCAAAAGATAAACACACATTTTTGAACAAAACTGCGAACGATTGAACTTTTCCCGCCACTTCTCAAACTCACGGACGCGTGCCAACAATATGCTAATTAGTTTGTATTTTGAAAAGATCGTCCTCGATGTTTTTTAGTGAAATTCTTTCATTTCGGCGAAAAGAGTGGGATGATAAATAAATCAGTATATCGTATTCGGTCAATTTTGGTTCGATTCCGCGAAATATCAGGACTCGTTAGGTCTTGCCATGGGTATTTTGGCTCGACTACGTCTCGCCAAAATACGAACCATGGCTCGACCTAACTCGCCCTGATATTTCTCCGAATCGAACCAAAATTGCCCGATTATATATAATAATCGGTGTCTTTATTAACCGCTGTGCGTATTAACCGGTGTCCGTATCGAACCGGTGTCTGTGTCAACCGGTGTCCAGATTAACCGGTGTCCAGATTAACCGATATCCGTATTAATCGGTGTCTGTATTAACTGGTGTCCGTATTAACCGATGTCGTATTAACCGGTGTCTGTATTAACCGATGTCGTATTAACCGGTGTCCGTATTAACCGATGTCGTATTAACCGGTGTCTGTATTAACCGATGTCGTATTAACAAGTGTCCGAATTAACCGGTGTTCGTATTAACCGGTGTCTCTATTTAACCGGTGTTGGCCGGTTTTTCGTATTAAATCGGTGTCCGTATTAACCGGTGTCCGTATTAACCGATGTCGTATTAAACCGGTGTCCGTATTAACCGATGTCGTATTAACCGGTGTCCGTATTAACCGATGTCGTATTAACCAGTGTCCGAATTAACCGGTGTTCGTATTAACCGGTGTCTCTATTTAACCGGTGTTGGCCGGTTTTCGTATTAAATCGGTGTCCCGTTAAACCGGTGTCCGTATTAACCGGTGTCCGTATTAACCGATGTCCGTATTAACCGATGTCCGTATTAACCGGTGTCCGTATTAACCGATGTCCGTATTAACCGGTGTCCGTATTAACAGTACCGTATTTACCGGTGTCTGTATTCACCGTGCGGTATTAACCGGTCTGTTATGATTTGGCAGTCATTTGGATGGGACAAATCAGTTTCTGGCCTAAAAAAACTGGGATATCAGTATAATTTCGGAAAGATTATGTTTTGATCTGATCAAGAAAATGAAATAAATTTAATCCCTAGAAAACAACAAAGAGAACTCAAAGCATATTTACAACTTGGTATATTTTGTTGTATTTATTTCTAGTGTTTAAACGTTGTGTTGTCAATTTCATGTCTCATTATGCACGTGTAACGTATTACCAAATGGTAAAAATATGTTCTGTGTTTACGCTTCCCACCGGAAGAGTTTTAGAGCTGCATCAATAATATTTATACACAGTCATGTTCAATGGTAAAGCTTGAAGATACATATATTTTTAAGCTCAAACTCCATGTACCAAGAAGCGTTTGATGGATTTGAAAATAGGAAATTTTTACGCGTTCGTTCAGATGCTGCGATAGCATCTCAATTAGAGATCTAAAGAAATAGTTAGATTCAAAATCCCAAAGAGATTTTTAGTGTTTTGGAAAGAGAAAATAACACCTTTGTATGTAGCAAAATATTAGTTTCGTACAACCGTCGGTTTTTCTACGCGAACACATCGAAAATGCTTAATTTTCGCTCCGCGTCATCGTCGGCCGATGGCTATTTTTGAGGGAATTTCGACTTTCTTCAATTTTGAAGAAAATAAAAAGCTCTTGAAGTTTTCGATACTATTTTTGGAAATGGTATTTTTCGCAACTGTCCGCCGATTCTCGACATTTAGAGGCAGTGGCTCTTAATGGTTTTATTACTTATTGTTTGATAATTAGTACTTCCCTTCCTATAATATCTATCATTTATAAAAAGAAAGTTAATAATAAATTAAAATTAGACAAATTTAGTAGTTAACTGACAATTGGCCTAAAATTTAGTAGTTTACTGACAATCGCATACCCCCATCCATACCCTCTTAATACAATTCACCTCTTTAGCTCCGAGATCGCGTGCTTGGTCAAAAAATGTGCAAAACTTACCGAAAATCTCAGCAATCACTATTGCTCAGCATTTTATATTTAGAGGGTTGTGGTAAAAAAATAAATTGGTGAGAAAGGTTTCAAATTCTTTTCAGAGAACTATATGTACACAGTTTTGTTGTGAAAGATGTGTTTCGTGATGATGCAGTTATAGTGAGAGCTTGGTGTTATCGTAGTCAGCGTAAAAGTGAATATCCTCACACCGTTACGATTGGAATTGATAGACAAGCAGAATTCAGTAGTCGATAGGGCAAACCGCATGAGCCGGGTTTGGTAGGAGGTTTTACTAATTAGTAGGAGGGAGTAGGAGGTTTTACTATTTAGTATGAGGGTAGGAGGGGAGGGGTGGTTGTGTGGATTAATATACTCTTCTTCAGCTAGAATAGGGTCCATAAAGTTTGAGATTATACAACAATCTGTCCATAACTGATTGATTGTACCCATTGAACTAATAGGCAGTCTACTATCAAATATAAGGAAGCGCCTAACTTTTCCAATAGCTGATATCGAAGTTACACTCCAGTGACTCTGTACAAAGGTTTCAAGTCGAGGCTATCGGGTCACGTTTTTGTTCTGACCCGATAGCCTCGAGTTGAAACCGTTGTTCAGAGTCATTGGAGTGTAACTTTCAATATCAGCTATTACTCGCTCAACATGGATGCGGTACGTGCTTTGCAATGGCTTGCGTCTTGATAACTTCACTCTCATTAAACTGTGGTTTATCCTTGAGAAATGGTGGAATGTTTAGTTTGAGTCCAAATTTGTCCAATTCAGTTTAAATTTCAAACCCTTTGTCAGCCATTATGCTGTCCCCTTCAATTACTTCACCCTCTATTTTCTTTTTGACAAGAAAATCAAGGGAAGCCACTTCTGATAACTATTTTCTGGTCAGATATTGATCCTATATAAAGTTGGGAGATAAACATAAAGCCTCCTTTGAAATCAACTCCAACTAGAGCTTTGAGGGTGTTAGTTGACTTGTAGTTGGAGTAGGTCTGTGACTGAAGCACCAATGAGGATGGGCACTGGATTTTAGCTCTGTTGCATCTATTATAATAATATTGTTGGGGTAGTCTTCTTTGAATTTCTTGGGCATGTTGTCTACTAATACCCTCCTATGGGGCCAGATTTTTAAAATGCCTAGGCGTATATACAGAAAGTTTAACCAAGTGATACAAATTGTTGTCACAGTTGCGCTTCTGAGACACTAAATCTTACTGCCAAGTCTAGGTTTGTCAAACCTAACATGAGTTTCATCACGACAAGTACAAATTCATCAGTTTCTAACTCATTTTCCGAGTCACTTTCACTGTGAGACTCTGTGTCCGAATCGTATAACATAGAAGTGTCTATGCATCTTCCATTGCCCGCATTTGTGTTCCAATAAATTATACTGCTTCTTTCCCCACCTGGAATAACTAAATCCAATATCTCTTCGAATTTTATTATGCTACTGAAACCTGTGTAGTGTTTCATATATTTTTCTTCTTTTTCTTTCGTATCTGACTGAGCTCCTTTAGAAAGTCAAGTGAGAATCTATGTTTACAAGGAAGCTCGATGATTAATTGTGAAGACCTAGAAAGGAAATCAGCTCTATCGCCGGCAATTTCGAAATTACCCTCGCCTTCTGATGCTGTTTCTGTGAGTTCCGCTTCCCTTTGGGCCTCGAGTTATGCTAATTTCCTCAGCTTTTCTGGAAGTAATCTTTGGGTTGATGTTTTGCTAACGGTACACGAGAACACAGATGGACAAACTCCCGGTTTCAGTCTCCTAGTTTTGCTTTCAATGTTTATAAAAAAAAAATCCTCGCGAAAATGCGCCGAACAAACCTTCGTGTATTTCGTGACCTTGAAGTCCTTCAGTTTATTTATTTGTATTCTTGTTATCCATATCTTTGATAAACAAACAAACTAGGAAAAAGTGCAAAGGTACCTTGAAGATCGTAATAAGCAAGGTGCGAGTAGCCTCCTATGCAGACGGTTCCCGTCATTCCTCCACTTACGCCTGCTAAAGGCCCTGGCAAAAACGGTTTCAACATTGCATTCAACATGCGTTCGATTTTGTTGAATAGCGATGTTGAAACGGTTTGCCACCCGCTTTCAACAATGTTGAAAGTGTTGAAACGTGTTGAATCGATTTTGAATGAAGTTTAAAAGAGTTTAAACTTTCATTCAACATCGATTCAACATTTATTTTGTTCTCGAAAATGTCGAATGGCGTCTTGAATTGCGCATTAATTAAATTAAACAATATAAATACCTCTTGCGAAACGTTGTTGAAAGCATTGTTGAAACCGTTTGCCACCCCGCGTTCAACATACATTCAACTTCCATTCAACAGCGTTCAACAAAATCGAACGCATGTTGAATGCAATGTTGAAACCGTTTGCCAGGGCCTTAAGACTCGAACAACATTCCTTTCTACGAATTTGACCAATCAGAGAAAGCCCACAAAATCTTGCAGGTACGACCTTGACCTTGGCCGTCTTTTCCCGCGATCAAGATGGCAATGAATCGGCGATGGTGGAGAGTGAGCGTATGGATTAATACTGTATAGAAAAGTAAGCCAAGTTTTTCATATAAATATTCATCAGAAAAAGCCCATAATGCCATAACTTTATAAAAGAAAGACGTTTCTATAAATCTTCCCACTGGTTCGAGAACATCGCTAGTAGTTTCAGGCTATACCTTTAATGTTTGATCTCGTATTAATATAGCAATTAAAGTGAATCATTGGATCATGACTACCATTTGGGACGATCAACTGTAATGTAGCGTATTGAAACTATTTTGACGGTTCTGTCTAGTTTCAAATGTTAGGTTTGCTGGCGGCGACTTCGTTTGTTGACGTGAATGTTATGGTAGTGACATGCAATTTGTCGACGTTTGACAGGTATATCATTAGCATTTTGGCATGGGAAACTACACGTGAACTTATTCATCTGGAAGAATCTATTGTATTATTCGTCGTTCTCAAAGAGTGCCGCTACTAGAGCTTGATATAGTGACGGAGTATTCTAAAATTGCTCCTCCAACAGACTTCTACCAAATATCCTTCAGGCTTGTACGGTTTTTCTTAATTCCTCTTTCTTGCATATATAGTGTCAAAATTTAAGACTTTCTTTGGCGTATTTTCTGTATTCACGCCGATACATGTACAGATGTACAAACGTGGGAAAAAATTTACATATCACCTAGCAATTTGATTGGTTGATAGAAAACAATGTAGAAAGGAATGTTGTTCGAGTCTTAGCAGACGTAAGTGGAGGAATGACGGAACCGGAAGCGCTACACGACGTCTGCATAGGAGGCTAGGTGAGAGCTGCTTCGGTATGTCGATCACATACGCTAATAATTTTATAACTAACATTCGATAAATCCTTACCTCTATAAGCCGTATTTCATCTGGAAAGCCACGAAAAGGACAGTCGATCATTTGTTGAGGTGTGTTTTTTTTTTTTGGCAGCCATACACGCAACAATAATGAACCATGATGCGAAATATTTACAGTTCTGGTTATGAGCATGCGTATTGTTTACCCATTTCAAGTCACGTGACTGATCACATCCAATCGGAGCTAAAGAGGTCTATTTAGAGGGCTCTTTTCATTCTCAATATGCATTCGTTTGTGTTCCTGGGGCCGCCGTACAAAGCATTTGTTGTGGGAACTCACTCGAAATATTCAGTATCAACGGCCGACTGACGCCCCGTTGAATAATAAACAAGTCAGGCTATAAACACCTAATCTGCAAAATATTAACTCGAAGTTTGGTGTGGACTTTGTTCGACAGCTGGAGGAAAACAAACTGCTTTCTTTTTGTCTTTCTTTGTGTCTTGTGATTCCGCACGTTTGAATGGCAAGATCTTGTTCGAAGTAGCATTTGTCCTTGTCATTTTTAAATAAATAAATAATAATGACTTTATTAACGTCTCAAAATCTTATAGCTGGGCACAAGTGCCCTACTAATCGGGGATACTTAAATATAAATACAATTAAATCTAAAACTTAAATCGAACATATTTATAAAGCTTTCTTTTCAAACTTCCAGTATTTCTCTGTATTCACACATATACATTTGGAGTCTGGAATTTCACTTCCACTGATTATTATTCAGGAACCTCGTTTTCGTTTGCAAAAAAAAAATAGTTAGGCTCGATTTCCATTTTTCCATTTTTCCATTTGTTCATTTTTCCATAATTTCCATTATGTTAATAAAAAATTGTAATTATAAAGGTGTGATAAGTCGCTAGGTGAGCGACCTCCAGCGTAAAAGTGCGAAACACTGCGACTTATGGTATCACTCTAGGTAATATTCCATCTAGCAAGGAATAACCTAACTAACACTTTTAGTATACAAGTATTGCAGTAATGGCAGAAAAAGGTTATAATTATATTGAAGTTGTTATTTAGTAAATAAAACCCTTTCTGGCGACTGGTATATCGGCTGATAATGTCCGCGGCTGAGAGATGGTCCGAAAAATGAACAGTTGGCCGAGAAGCGAAGCTTCGAGGGCAACTGTGATATTTTGAGGACCATCTCAAAGCCAAGGACATTATTAGCCGATATACCTCTAAGCCAGAAAGGGGTTTATTTATTTTATAACCCTTCGATAAATTTTCTACGTCGTTGAAGAAACCGAAACAAAATGACGGATGAAGAAAACAAGTTTCATTGAATTCAACGATCCGTTCCGTTTGAGATCTTTTCATGTGTAAACTTCTAAAAAAAAGTATTCGAAAATAAAACAATGATAGTTTTTGAAGCTTGATATAGTAAGTGATTTTCTTGATATTTTGGGTTTTATTTGAGTGACTTTTTGGGCGCCGATTTTTGACGTTTGTTCGTAGTTCAAGGATCGAAAAATTATAAAAATACCTCAAAAACATGTCGTATCGACGTTAAAATCCCCCAAAAGGAACAAGTACACCACATGTATGTTATACAAGTTAATTTGCCTATTAAAAATGCATTACAGTCTTTAAAATGTTCAGATAATTTCATGTTTCTCCAAAGTGGGCGATATCATCTCAAAACTGGGGGATATTACCTGACATTCGTCCAGTTAAATTGAACCACGTGACCTATTTTAACCAATGGGAGCGCGTGAAAATTTATCGATGGGTTATAAGTAGTTATAGCTGTTTTTTTGTAATGGTATGAATATTCTGATTTATTTGTCTTTTCTTCAGGCCCTCTGACTATTACAAGTCCACACCTTACTACTCTCAAATGTTAGTGAAAAACAAACGGTTCAACTGGTGTGTACTGCTACTGGGTGCCCAACACCATCAATTAACTGGACAAGAAATGGTGTGCTGGTAGGTAGAGGAAGTCCGTTTAGTATCACAGCCAAACCAGAAGATCATAAACAGTGCTACACGTGTGTTGCCCTATAATGGGATGCCTAATGCGAAGAATGCCAGTGTCTGTCTAGCTGTAAAATGTAAGTACACCTACATTAGAAAAACTATTGATGTCGGTACATGTAATGTCTGGTGCCGAAGAAAACAGCTTAATTAATCAATATTATTTTTATCAGCTGAATTGCAATTTATAAGATTCTACTTTAGTGCACATGATGGTCGTCAGTGTTTGTCCACCATTTTGGAGCAGATAACGGGATAGGTGGATTTGTATCAACAATTTGAAACGCAGCAATAAAACTAACTGTTTCCTGTTTATTACGTGGATCTAATTATCAGGATCCAGGATCAGCATAGCGGGGAAACACGTATACTAATTTGTGCTTTCATTATTTATGTTGCGTGATCTGACAATTAAGAATGGGTCTTACTTGTTGATCATTTTTGATGAAGAACCGATAAAGCTGACAGAGAAATGTGTCTGATTGGATTCCGTTGCATTATACAATGTTCTGTTCTCCTTTTCTTCAGTCGCTCCAAAATATTACAAGTCCACACCCTACTAATATCGATGTTAGTGAAAGACAAACGGTTCCACTGGTGTGTACTGCTACTGGCAAACCCAACACCTTCAATTAACTGGACAAGAAATGGTGTGCTGGTAGGTAGAGGAAGTCCATATAATATCACAGCCACACCAGAAGATCATAAACAATGCTACACGTGTGTTGCTTATAATGGCATGCCTGATGCGAAGAATGCCAGTGTTTGTCTAGCTGTACAATGTAAGTACAACTATACATTATGGAAATATTGATATACGGCTTACGTAATCACAGGTGTTGAAGAAAACAGCTTTAGGAGTTTTCATCAGCTGAATTACCATTCATTAACCAAGGTCCAATATCAGTATATAGCGGGAGACCAAGTATTTTTTGTTGCATACATCATTTCTGTTCCGTGTAAATTTTGACAAATAATAAATCAGAGATAGTTTGATCCAACTAAAAAATGGGGCCTGTTGTTCATTTTCTTAAGAAGAGCCGATCATAAAGTGCTAGACTGATTCCATAAGTCGGTCTGTTCGCTCTTTGTCGATTCTGACTTTCGCTCACCAACCGACTTATAACACTTCTTGGTTCATTTTGATCGGCGTCGCCACTATACGGCGACCTCCAATCACGTCGCTAGTTAGAGATTTCGAAACGTTTTGACCAATCACAGAACAGCTCTTATTGCTCTAAACTACTTCCGTTGTGAACTCTTCAAAGATTCAAATTAAGATCATTCCGAAGCCATTTTGTGAGCCATGATTAGCGAAACTCTGGAAGGAAAAGAAAGGATTTATTTAAAGAATTTGGAAGAGAGTCAATTGAGAGGGCTATTTTCAATCGGAATATGCATTCGTTAATCATGTTCAGGAATCCACTCGATAACGGCCGACTGACGGCCCGTCGAACAGTTGGGGCTATAAACACCGACTAATAATGAAACTCTAAGTTTGGTTTGGACTTTGTTACACAGCTGGAGGAAAACAAACTACTTTTCTTTTTGTCCAGTTTCTTTGCGTCATGTGATTCACGACGTTAGAATATGGTCACACTTGTGGTCGAAGTAGCCGATTTGTCCGTGTCATTTTTCTTGAACATAAGACTTATTGAGCTTTTTTATCAAACGTCCAGTCATTAATAATTCTCTGTTTTCACACATATACATTGCTCATAGGAAAATAACCCAGTCTTATAGATTCAAATAATTGTTTTTTTTTTTAATATTTATTCAGAATTTTGGGACGGCAAAGGACTTTTCGCTGAAATCTACGAGTCTGAAATTTCACTTCCGCTAATTATTATTCATCAGCCACGTTTTCGTTTGCACTGAAAAATAGTAAAAGTGTGATAAGTCGCTAGGTGAGCGACCATCAGGGGTATAACGTAAAAGAGCGAAAACAGCGACTTATGGAATCAGTCTAATAAAGTGCTGACAGAGCAGGTTTTCTAAAAATAACATGCTCTTATTTAGTCGAATTATCTAATCGGTTTTCTTTGCCTTTTCTTCAGTCGCTCCAATTATTACAAGTCCACACACTACTACACTCAATGTTAGTGAAAAACAAATGGCTCAACTGGTATGTACTGCTATTGGGAACCCACACCATCAATTAACTGGACAAGAAATGGTGTGGTGGTAGGTAGAGGAAGTCCATTTTAATATCACAGCCAAACCAGAAAGATCGGCATAACCAACTATGCTACACGTGTGTTGCCTATAATGGCATGCCTGATGTGAAGACTGCCAGTGTTTGTCTAGCTGTACAATGTAAGTACACCTGCATTAGGAAACTATTGATGTACTTGTAATGTCAGAAGAAAACAACTTTAGGAATTGCTATCAGCTGAATTGAAAGTATTCAATAGTTTGCTCTCAGTTGACTTCATATGATGGATGGTATCGAAGAAAAACAATGTCAAATAATACATTACTAATGTCAGTGAATTATGCTGATGTCAACGCAAAGCTAAAAACAGTCATGACTCCATGACATGAGAGGGTCCTGTGCGGCGGCCCGGAGAGGTTCTGGGTACCTAGCCTGGGCTGGCCCGGGCTGAGCCGAGCATCTCCTATTCCCACTCTACTGCACATGATGGTCGACATGTTTTACCACCATATGGGAGCAGATAATGATAGTAGACTCATGGACGTTGTCAGCTGATTGAAACTCAGCATTTCAATTATATTCAAAAGTTGCTGGATCGCATACAGGCATTGTTGTGTTTTAAAATGGCCGCGATGAACGGATCTTTGTTTGAATTTAAAGTGTTGTGCCGACTACTTGCTTTTACATCTAAAGTAATGTCCCATGTTTGCTATTTTGATACGATCGATAAGTAACAAGAATATGCTTTACATATATACTTCTCAGATCATCAAGCTACTGTACCATGTGGTAAAACCTGTGGTATAACAACTGAACAGTGTTTATATATATATTTTATATACTTCTCAGATCATCAAGCTACTGTACCATGTGGTAAAACCTGTGGTATAACAACTGAACAGTGTTTATATATATATTTTTATATACTTCTCAGATCATCAAGCTACTGTACCATGTGGTAAAACCTGTGGTATATAACAACTGAACAGTGTTTATATATATATTTTATATACTTCTCAGATCATCAAACTACTGTACCATGTGGTAAAACCTGTGGTATAACAACTGAACAGTGTTTATCAGTAACTCCTGATGGAAATCCTTTCCCAAGTGTGAGTTGTCGCCAACAGGAGATTGTCCAAGTCACACGTCAGGACAAGACATATAAAATGTGTGGCAAAAAGGAGAAAACAAAAAGTACCTGTGATGTTTCTAATGGTATTGGAAGTTGCAGCTTCAAACTTGAAGTCCATCCAAAGAGTAAGCTCTCCGTATTATATTTTACATTTCAGATCTGAACAGAATAAACTAGAACGAGAATGTTCACATATTAAGTAGCATAGTAGGGATGAAATGAGCCCGATGGACCTCTTCGTAGTTTTCCCACAATGCTTCATGATTCTGTGCGCGCAAGCGAGGTCAGGGAGAAAAAATATTTAGAATTGATCGTGTATTTAGGAAAATATGACTACTGTATCTAATCAAGAACAGGAAAAAAACTATTTTCTTTGCTTGCTTTGTTCGGTGGATGACGTCATATTATGTGGAGAGTGACGTCATATCCGTTGTACGCCAATGTTAATGTTCCGTTCTTTTAACAAATAACCGATAGTTTGTCGTGGTATGTCCTCTGATAGACCACGGTTTGCGTCATCGAGTCGTCAAAATTGGTGTGGAATCACGAGGCGTAGCCGAGTGATTCCACTGAACAATTTTGACGACGAGATGGCGCAAACCAAGGTCTATCAGAGGACATACCACGACAAGCTATCGGTTATTTTTTTTTACCACAAAATGAAAATTATATTCAAGCGTAACGGAAGCGTAACAAGCTTTGAAAATGGGGGAATTCCCAGACAATCAACGCACTCAATTTTATTTTTCACCCTACCGTGGTATATATATTTCTCGCTCTTTGATTGGCTACTACAAATGTAAACAACAATTTTAACGAATTCTATTGGATGATAAGGTTTGACGAGATCACATGACAAGCACTAACATGGCTTCCCGCCGTGTCTTAAAAAAACTTTAAGATAATTCGTACATACAAACTGAACTGTCATTTCGAAGGTTAAAAAAGTCAGTAATCTTTACTTATTTGATGTATTTGGCGGCAGAACAAAAACCTGAGCGTGGCCAATATTGCAAGATTGGAAAAGTCCAGTCGGGAAACCAAAAGAGGGGGAATTGCAGCTGATAGAAGTGCTTGAACTTGAAGTTGAAACGCACGAGGTCTGCTCGTAGTCGTGACGGCTTACTACTTTTCAACACATCTTCTTTACAATGAACGCCCAACAGCACGATAAATTATCTCAGAGCAGTGTTTCAGCTGTGTTGTGGATGGTCTTGCATTGTAACTGGCCAAACTCTGTTCACTTGCATGCCCAGAAATTGACATGATATGTCGATTTGGGACACTGGAGTCGGAGAGGAGAGTTATTGTTGTCGCTCTCACACTGTGGTTGGTGTAGATTTTAGAGAGTCCGGCACCAGTGGAGATGTCTTTCATCATCGTAGCTAGCTTGTTCACGCCAAGCGGTTTGTTTTTCGTACCACACAGAAT
This sequence comes from Actinostola sp. cb2023, assembly GCA_033675265.1. Lineage (NCBI taxonomy): Eukaryota > Metazoa > Cnidaria > Anthozoa > Actiniaria > Actinostolidae > Actinostola > Actinostola sp. cb2023. Next base: position 6,073 of record JAUJYZ010001035.1, on the reverse strand, counting down.
CTGTACTCTTAAAGGGGCGATTTCGGTCGCTGGAAGAACGCTTCTTGCTCGGGGTTTAGCTTGGATGTATAAAGCTTCAAGCACGAGTAAGCGTCTCCAGTGTGTGTTGGCGCTGTACAGACGTGTTAGAATTTCGTCACTTGGTCGGTCATTAACCCCCTCCTTGGTGGTTCTTGGTTCTCTCTTGATGCGATAATGGCATACTCGTTTCCCTCTGCATCTTCTTCAAACTTAAAGCTGTCTCGACGAAGAGAACGCTGTCCTTCGCAACCCCGACGACACCAGTAAAGAGTAACGAAAAACCACACTTTACGCAAAAGACCAGCCGGATCCTCTGGACTTAAGTATGCACTTTCTTTCAGCTTAGCAATATCTGCAGACTCAAGTATTGGCTTGTGCTTTACGTTCTCCTTGCCCTCTCTTCGCATGGTCTTTAATTTAGACTCCAGCATCTTGTTACTACGCTTGAACACTGGATTTTTCGCTATCGTAAGATGCCGGTCTTGTGTTGACAAGTGCCTTTCAATAGCATTTCTAAAGCTCAGCAGTGTGGATCTACTGTAGTCTTGGCCAGCTTTATTTCGGGCTTCAGCATAAAATCGCCAGAGAAAACTGTCCAGCTCTTCATCTGACATCTCAACAAGTGTTTTTTTGAATTCCTCGATTTCTACACCAATCTGAAATTGACAAGTCAACTTGTAAGTAAAACTTATATAAGCTTAAATATCTTCGTCTTAAAAATTATTGTCAAATGTTTTGGGTTTACCTTCAAAAGTTTTCACAACCCATTTTGTTGTCTTTTTTTGTGCCAGATGCTTGAGCATTTGATATAATGCACTCACTAGTTCCTCGTCTTTGAGCGATGCAAATCGGGATTTGTTTGTGTCTTCCACCTTATTTAGACAAGCTATCAGTTCTGCATCGGAGCATTCATTATCAGTAGCCCAGTCCGGGATGTAGCTATCAAAACAGTTCAAGTCAAACGACGGAAAATCTAAACTTTCTTTGTCCATTTTTGTGTTGTTTGTTTTTTTTCAAGCGAAAAAAAGACAAAGACATTTTCGCGAGTGGTCACGCCATCCGTGGTATGTACTCTTATTTACCACGGCTCTAAGCCAATCAGAGAGCGAGAAACTGACTAGTTTGTGGTAAAAAAAAAAATACACGTATTGCCAACAGACCGTCACATTTCCCGATCCACCTTGACGACTGGCAGTAGAGTACTAATTAATATATATATGTGTTGCAGTCCATGAGAAGGATTGGCATGGTTCGATAAGAAATAATCAATCGTAACTGGGATGAACTACTGAGAGATGAAAAACTCTGAAAAATCCAAGACTTTGAAAGCTGAGATTGAAAAATATGGTGCGTACGTAACTTGTTCTAGTGGGCTAAATTGGAAACCAGTATTGTTTTATTGTAAACCCACTTATCATATAGATTATTATTATTATTATCATTCTACCGCTGATGAAAAGATGGCGTGCACGTGTGATTATATTAACTTTTTCTACGGCTGATGAAATCCTGCAAGCATCCGCGAAAGCGATAACTATCTCGTGTTTGTTTTCTTACAGCTGGACATCGCTTATGAATGCGAAACTATATGTGACATCAAAGAAAGTACTAAGCTTCGAGTAAGTATTGTTGAACTATTGCTAGTTTTTCCGTTAATGATTAGCCTAGTTTCCCATTACCAGAAATTACGGACATTTTACTCCCGCGATATTATGACCAGCGGTCTACTGGCAGTCCGAAATTCTCCTCGAATTTATATCAAAATAAATCAATTCATCAAAACCAAAACTACTCTAAGTTTGTTTAGAAATACCAAGCGTTTTTGTGTTGTGGTTGATAGATTTAATATTGAAGAGCTTGCTTACGCTCGGCACAGAGTACGAACGACTCACTCTTGACACTTCGAAATTTTAAAAAGAACACAGGAAGCCCAATCCATGAACTATGAGTTTGAATTTCCCGCTTTTTAGGAGCCTTCACCTTCTTTGAACAGCAATATCACACATAAAACTACCAGGCTACTAAGTTCTTGTAAAATGTCGGAATCAAACGGCGAAAATTGCTATATTTTGGGTGATTTCTTGGTGATTTCAGGACATTCAACAGCTCAGATGTTTGCTCAAGGCCTCCGAGAAATAGTGCTTTTTTTCACTTGTGGTTTGCGGCCTTTTTGTATCATCGAAATCATATCATTTTGACGGATTTAGACTTACTGTGAGTTGAGGCAATGTTGGAGATGTCGGCACCGATGGATCCATGCAATCATCGAAAGTTTAAAAGCTCGGAAAAGTAATGCAGGTAACACTTTTTTTGCTCGATTAAGGGGGCATGTATTGTCAATATTCGTTGTTGTTTTGGATCCATTTTGCGTCCAGTGCAATGAATTAAACGATGCAAAAATGTTCACAGAATATGTTTATAAAGACTATATTTTACGTCTGGAAGTCGGCACCTAAAATTCAAAGCTGTATAAATGTCAAAATTTCAAATTACATTTGAAGTCCCATACATTTCTTTGTGTTGTTGAGCGGCCATTTTGAAAATGTCGATCGTACTGAAAACTAATACCGTGACGTCAGATGTCCGTAATTTCTGGTAATGCATTTCTCCCCTTTGGAATAGCCGCATTGTTTAGTATGAAGCGGATAGGAATTTGGTGACTACAAATGTAGCCTGATTTGCAGACGGTCAGCGGTCCTCCACTAAACTCCACTCCCCCTTTACTTGATGGAGTACGCTTGTGGGTGATATGAGCCGCCCATAGCTATCAATTTATTTCAAAAAGTAACGTTATTATCACATCAGTACCTCTCGTTGTTGTTGGCTTAGTGTTTTTTATATCTTGTGTGGCTGGGTTTTTTTTCAGAAAATGGAAGCGTTGTTGTATATTACCAAATTGACAATCATTGGAGACGTCCTTGATCCATCTTTACCATTGAAAGAGGCACTGAACAGTAGTGGAGGAACACTGAACAGATTGACGATAGAACAGAGTAGCATACGAGGTTTGTGGTCTAATTAGACTAACTTATATATCAGAATAAGTGACGATAGATGATGGTAGCATACAAGCAGGTTTGTAGTGCTATAACTTATATATCAGAATAAGTGACGATAGATGTTGGTAGCATACAAGCAGGTTTGTAGTACTAACTTATATATCAGAATAAGTGACGATAGATGCTGTTAAAAAACTCATTAATAATTCATAACCATTTTGTCCAATCCGATGCTCCTCACTGGTCACGAGGAAAGCACTCTATACTACATAAAAAAATGCGTTTGAAACGTAAAGCCCGGGGAGGGATTTGAATGCGCGGCCCAGGGGAATAATGGGGTAGAATAGAAGAACAATAGAAAGTAAATGAACATGAAGCATTATATAATGACACACGTTGCAGTTATATATAAATATTAATATATAATGCCACGTGTGATGCTATATAATGCTTCATGTTTCATAGATAGTAGAAATAAAATATATAACAGCCATTAATTTGAATAATCAGAACATTTATTTTAATTGTGTGGTTTATTTATTGAAATGAAAAGTACAATTATTGAATACCGAGCCCGACGATACAACTTTGTCTACGTTAGAAGTATCTGGTAAAACCATGCTACCTAACAATTCATCTGCGACTTCGAAATCTAACGATTCAAGATCTAAATCGTTTAAGCCGCTCTCGGCACTTATATCTGTTTCAGGAGAACTAGCTTTAGTGGCAGTGGTAGCGTTTTGATTTGCGACCGGTGGTCCAAGCAGATTGCTGACCATCGTTTGTTGTTGTAAGCTAGATTTTCATACTTAAAACAAATTAAGCATTCGATCGATGGCCTGTCCTATCACGTATCAATTTCTCCTCTACCTGATTTTGAAACAAACGCGAAGCGCAAGTTATTCTTAAAAAACTCATTAATAATTCATAACCATTTTTGTCCAATCCGATGCTCCTCACTGGTCACGAGGAAAGCACTCTATACTACATAAAATGCGTTTGAAACTTAAAGCCCGGGGAGGGATTTGAATGCGGCCCAGGGGAATAATGGGGTAGACTAGAAGAAACAATAGAAAGTAAATGAACATGAAGCATTATATAATGACACACGTTGCATTATATATTAATATTAATATATAATGCCACGTGTGATGCTATATAATGCTTCATGTTCATAGATAGTAGAAATAAAATATAACAGCCATTAATTTGAATAATCAGAACATTTATTTTAATTGTGTGGGCTTATTTATTGAAATGAAAAGTACAATTATTGAATACCGAGCCCGACGATACAACTTTGTCTACGTTAGAAGTATCTGGTAAAAACCATGCTACCTAACAATTCATCTGCGACTTCGAAATCTAACGATTCAAGATCTAAATCGTTTAAAGCCGCTGCTTCGGCACTTATATCTGTTTCAGGAGAACTAGCTTTAGTGGTAGTGGTAGCGTTTTGATTTGCGACCGGTGGTCCAAGCAGATTGCTGACCATCGTTTGTTTGTTGTAAGCTAGATTTTTCATACTTAAACAAATTAAGCATTCGATCGATGGCCTGTCCTATCACGTATCAATTTCTCCTCTACCTGATTTTGAAACAAACGCGAAGCGCAAGTTTATTCTTAAACAATGTGACGTCTTACGTTCCAAACCAGCTTTTTCACACAACAGTTAGGCAAAATTTTGTTTAGCGTTTTTTTAATACAATGCATTTTTTTTTTATTTCAAGCCAAATCCAAATACCTCAGGTTTTTCACTTTTTTTTGCAGTTCACCTCTGTAGGTATTAACGCGTGAACTGCAAAAACGTGAAAACCTGACGTATTTGGATTTGGCTTGAAATAAAATGCATCCCATATCCTTAGCTAGATGTTTAACTTTCTCCATATAAGTTTGCATAACAAATTTACTATACACGGCTGATGATTGACATCTTGCCAGCGCAGCAAACGTGTTTAACTACTCTGGGCTTATACTTTCTAAATCTTTCAAACCACCGTGGTAGGTGTTTTTTGCAGAAACTTTCATCGTAGGTGACTGACGCAAAAATGTATTCTAGAAAAATTTGGTTTTTAAAAGAACACTTTTTAAATTCTATATATGCATCTTTCGAGCTGCAAACCCCAAATAATTTACCGTTGTAAAAGTAAAGAGTTGAAGCAGAGACCTAGCTGATTGGCAACCCATGAGACCCATCTTCCACGAGAGTAGCCTCGTCTTCTTCTGTATTGTTGTCGTTCCTCCATTTTCGACTGCCTACCAACGCCTTGTTGGTCGCCTGCCGCATTGTCTAGCATCCAAAGCACGTCTCAATATGTTCGACCTTTAAAGGAACAATTCAGTATTAATAAAAACTATTATTTTAAATGATTTCTAACTACGAATTTACAAAAGAGTCTAATCCAATTTAACGCCAGAATGCAAAGCTATACGTCGTAAGAAATAAAGTTATTTACATCTTACCTTCTATCGTTTTGACTTAACAGTGAAATGTGGCATTTCCACTTTCAGCAAGATGGCGCTGAAGGCCCGCAAACAATACATGTACAGACTTCTACCTGGATACCTCTCTCCATTGACCTTCACCCACTTCTTTCGACAAACTTTGCAAGCCAAAAAGTTCAGGGATTCTTCATTCATATTGGCGATATTCGTATCTAATGACTGTACTTTGGCAATGTCAATTTCAAACGAACGCTGCTCTTTCGAAGGATCTTTGTTCCGGCTCTACATATTTGCCATGCGGAAAAGACTTTAAAAGACACACTTCGTAGATGAAACGCGATGGACTTTGGAAAAATACTCTCTTGCAAATGTATTTTTCGTCTTCTTCACTAGACTCGGTGGCCAAAATTCCCAGCTTCGGAGGTGTTTTTTTTTTTGTTTTTTTACTTATCCAAAAGCGAACGAACCGAAAGACTTCACATGCGAAATTGATACTGACAAAGTTCTGCATATTTAAATTTCAAATTTTATTCGTCTTTTATTGTTGTTCAATTCAATTCCCAAATGCAAACAACCTTTGATTCCTTTTTCTTTTGTTTTCTCGAATC
>JAUJYZ010000444.1:0-87090 GCA_033675265.1 Actinostola sp. cb2023 | reverse complement strand
CATGTACGTCCCACTCCGTGGCACTCAACCCCAAGCTCATCTATTGGTGATGAGTTTAATTGTATAAAATTTTGTATATCATTTTTGTCCAGATAGCACAGTTCCGTGTGAATGGAATGCCTAAACATACAACGTTTTGAACGGTTAAAATTGTTTCCGGTACCGTGTAAATGGGGCCTTAGTTACAGTAGTTAGGTACGTAAGACTTCATCACGTGGTGTACACAATTTGATGACGTGACGGTTTTGAATCAACTACAGTCAGGCAAGAAAAACAATGGGTGTCACGTATGGTTTACTGAGAAGAGTAAATATAATCTTACCTATTTTCCCTGCAAGTTTCTTTAAGTTGCTTTTAAAAATCATTTGCCATGGACCATGACATATCCATAATGTAATACAGATCCACAGGATAGTTTTCAGCAGAGTAAACAACAAGAGGGATTGTTGCTGGAATGCCTTAGAGATGAAAAAACAGATATACAATTTATACAGTCATGTACATACATGTATGGGGGACTCAGGGCTGTCATTTACATGTATTACGCTTGGGGGAGGGGAGCTGGAAAGATTGTGGGGCTCAGGTTATGTTGTTCTTTGGGTGGCATTGGGCAATGTCAGTGCATGGGCCGGGAGGGGTGGTTGTTATGAAATGCCAAAATCTATACATCAGCTGGTTTTTAAACATGTTTTGGAGTGTATTCTTAGAGTTTTCCTGAAACATAAATTCAAGTTGTAAATATACTTTTGTCTCTGACTTTAGTTGTTTTCTATTCAGACGTTTTGACTGTAAATCAACAGTCTTCATCAGTTGGTTAGTAAGAAACCGTGCACGTGGATATATTTCAAAAAATACTATGAGAGCACGTGCTCGTGCCAGTGTTCAGTTCAATCACGCTGTATATTTTCAATTTAAACATGAAACCCGACTGCAAGTTCGATTCAACATTTTAGAGAAACCATAATTATATATCGTAATATTTCTTTTAACTGTGTATTTGCCGTGCCATATAATAATAATATATAATAATAATAATAATAATAATAATAATAATAATAATAATAATAAATAATAATAATAATAATAATAATAATAATTAATAATAATAATAATAATAATAATAATAATAGTAATAATAATAATAATAATAATAATAATAATAATAATAATAATAATAATAAGCTTTATTTAAGCAGGGAGCACCTTCAGCAAGCTGTTCTCCCAGGTGTCCCTGACATCAATAAATATACAATATACATTCAATATAATACGTATATAAGATAAATATATACATAATAAATACAATATACATATTGAATGCATATCCTGTAGATTTATATACAGTCATGTATGGTACAGTTGTAACTCAGTGGTTAATATACATTCAATATAATACGTTTATTAAATGACCGTGTATCTCGAAGCCTGGTATCTAGCAAATCAAGCAATTTGATTGGTTAGATTCTTTCTCGGTCCGGTCTAGATTCTCCCGTAATAACCGGTCCGCACAGGCATCTTAAAATCTGTAAACATTGTTTCTATGATATGGTTTCGAATGCAAATTGGAAGAAATGTGAACTCGTGGGTTTTCAAAGAGCTCAAATATCACTCCTAATAATATATATGAAAAACATTAAGCAAAACATTAGCCGTATTTCACTGAAAAACACCAAAATTCTGAAGAAAACAAACCCAGCGCGCGCTCGATGGCGACGTGATGATAGCGACAATTTTATTCAAAACACAACAGAATCCTCAACTTTCTTGCCATTTTCTTCACCATTCTTGTTCTTTTTTATCAAAAATCCATAGTTCCTCCATATATCGCAATGTTTTCAACGCCAAAGTCGAGGAAATGTTTGATTTTAAGATTGTTTTAGTTATTCAGCATCGAGCTAGAAATACCTCGCTTCACACACTTTCTTGTAAAACCGGTTTTCAAACAAGTTGTGTAGTAAAAATACTGGGAAGCCATTCTAGTGTAAGGCTTGTAAGATGCAAATAAAATGGGAGTAACTAACTGTCGTGGGTCGTGGGTCGTGGGTACCAAGTCGTGGGTCGTGGGTACCAAGTCGTGGGTCGTGGGTACCATGTCGTGGGTCGTGGGTACCATGTCGTGGGTCGTGGGTACCGATTATTATTATTTTGATAAACAGCAAAGGACCTAGCCTGCGAATACAGCCGACCATGAACGAAATATGCTCTTGGTATACACTTGATCTGTAAAAGATATAATCAGTCAAACTGACCTGATTATGCTTCTTTAAATGACTGGATAATTTTTTTTTTAATAACTGAGAAAAGAACAGATCAACTTAAACAAAGTGCGTTCTGTCTTGACATTCGAAATCGGACTATCCGCATAGGAATTGCGCTATATAATTAAAAGACTACATTTGTTTTTACATTTACATAATAATAATAATATACAATATACAAATTTCGCGGAATTTATCAGTATTTTTGTAGCGTTACGAGTCACGTCTCCGTCACATTAATGCTCAGGAACGTAAAAATTATATCATTATATTTTTATCCCGACCATCGATTATTATAGTCATTCTCAAAAAGGTTGTCCAGATGAAAAGACTACAATACTGCAATAAAGTCACGTGATTCATTATGGTTTCAATGAAGCAGCTCAGTTTGGTACACTTATCACGTGTGTGCAAAATAAACATTACATTCTAGATCGAAATCTCCCCTTTTTTATATATATATTATATTTTTTCATCTCTTACTGATTACTCCTACTTTTTGGTTGGAATATGCATGCAAATTACAGTCGACTCTCGCCTTACGGACACTCCGCTATTGTGCCCGACACCACGCTATTATAAAGGACAGAAACTAAATCCCCGACGAATTTACAAAGAAATGACTGGAAATTATCCCCGTTATATAACGGACTCTCGTTATTATGGACACTTCGTGTGGTCCCAACCAAACATTTTATATTATTTTATTCTCGTTACAACGCCGTGGTGGTAATTTGTGAACTTCAAAGTGATTTTATGTAGCCGCTGTAATGATGACGTACAGCATTATGGATAGGTATCACTACTCCGTACATTAGTGCCGCGCTTTACGCAATAAAGTGACAAAGAAATAAAAAAGGACGTTTATTAAAACCTTTTCAGCGTAAGCTTATCCGGCTGCGCATCAGCTACATTATCACCATTGTCGCCACTCTGAAATGAAATAATCACAGTAAAGCTAAATAGTTTTCAATATATTTAATTCTTAATCGACAGTACCAAAGTCTATAGAAAACTACCTTGTGCTGCTCGTCCTCCACGATAGACCTTTGAAGGGCCTTTCTCATTGCCTCCTCTTCATTCTCTGATTGATATCGTCTCCAAAACCTACTCCGAAGTGGCGAGGAATGTTTCACAGCCTCCGCATATGTTGGGGACTGCTCGGTCCTTTTGGGGGACGAGTTGCTTTTCTCCATTGTTTGTAACGAGTACACGTATATTTAAGATAATAATGATTGCAAAAAAAACTCACGATGTTGCACTGCAAACTGAAGATTCAGCACGTGTATAGCTCAAACGGTCACTACTTCGTGTTACAAGTACAGCGAAAATATTAAAACAGCGTGGTGCCACTGTACGCGGCAAAATACGAATACTCGAATGTGATTGGCTATGAGGCCATCTTTTGCCGAAAATTCATGGTTTCCCGTAGATTCCAACAATAAACGAACCATATTTAGAAGTGCTCTACATCATTCGGCATTTACTCAGAGTTTTACGAACTTTCATCGTGGGCAAGGCAGCAAAACAAGAAATTCCTGTGGCATCACACGTGGTTGTGGATTTCGAGAATATATCCATAGAATGAAATACAAGCAAGTAAAGTATATTTGCTGTGTAGGAAACCTTACTCAAAGTCAAATAACGTTTATATCTAACTCGAGTGAACAGTTTGAGGCTTACTTTCATAGAAATATCACAAAAGAATATATATTTATGGTTTGACCTTAGCTGTCACCTCAAGGAAACGAAAGCCATACGCGCAGACCATATGGCCATATTGACCATATATACACTTTGAGTTTTGAATGATATCGATCAGAGGGGGACGTTGGGGGGGGGGGGGGGGGGGGGTAGCTGATACTGTAATACCGCATCTGAAATCGAAATTTGAAACAACAGTAGAATGTTTTGGAAACCAACGGAATACCGAAATACGCTAAAGAAATTTGAATTTCACCGTATACCGTAGCAACAAATCGCGAAATACCGCATACCGCAGACCAGGACGATACCGCACTGACCGCATCTCGAAATATATAAAATACCGTAATATCGCGCAAAAAATCGACTGATACCGCAATACCGCGAGCCCCATGTCCCCCTCCGATCACATAGTTGGAGCATTATTGATTGTGTTTTGGAATATTTTTTAAACGTGAATATATTGTATAATAAAAAAGAACTGAAATATAATATATATTTTGATCGCTAATTTCAAAGAACATGTACATGTGATATGATCATCAAAGAAAAAGCCCTCCTCCCCACGGGGCGATCCTCCTTCCCACGGGGCGATATTTCAAAAAACGTTGGCATCTGAAATCTGAAAAATTGTCAAATGTCACGTAATACCAAATACATTCGCTTTTGAGGCTCGATACCAGCATTACGGAAAATGTAGAGTTCATAATTATAATTCCCTGTTCACTGTGACTCTTTATACAGTTAAAAATCGAAATACGAGTGTTACGTGGGAAACGTTAATGACATTCAATACACGGTCGGAGTCCGATTCCTTCAAATCGGAGCCGAGTGCGTTATTCAGCGTTATTCAAAACAGAACGCACTTTGTTTGGTTGATCTGTTTGTTTTATCCAGTTATTTTAATAAAGAAGCGTAATCAAATGATCTGTATACTTTATAAAAAAAACCAAGATACCCCCATCAGCACGGCGAAGCATCAAAACATAGTATAAGCAACCAACGCGAACAACAGTGGCTCAAGTGAGTTCCAATTCCGATGTTTTCCGATTTGTGTTGCATCTTCACTCTTTTGGGGTGTATCATGTCATCGTTTACCAGTATTCTACGCAGTATCGGCCTTTTATCATCATATTTTCGTTGTATATTATACGGAATGATTATACTTTGACTGACTATATCTTTTACAGATCAAGTGTATACTAAGAGCATATTTCGTTCATGGTCCTTTGCTGTTTATCAAAATAATAATAATCGGTACCCACGACCCACGACCCACGACATGGTACCCACGACCCACGACTTGGTACCCACGACCCACGACTTGGTACCCACGACCCACGACTTGGTACCCACGACCCACGACCCACGACAGTTAGTTACTCCCAAATAAAATGAGTTAATTTTTAGTTTACTGAAATGGTCATATAATAAAACTCTTATTAACCGAGCTTGGTCGGTCTGTACAGGAAAATCTTGACCTCGGTCGTGGTACAGACCTCGCTGCGCTCGGTCTGTACTTTCACGACCTCAGTCAAGATTTTCCTGTACAGACCTCCCGCTCGGTTAATAAGACCTAAATATAAGATAAATATATATACATTTGTACATAATAAATACAATATACATATTGAATGCATATCCTGTAGATTTATATACAGTCATGTATGGTACAGTTGTAACTCAGTGGTTAATATACATTCAATATAATACGTATATAAGATAAATATATACATAATAAATACAATACATATTGAATGCATATCCTGTAGATTTATATACAGTCATGTATGGTACAGTTGTAACTCAGTGGTTAATATACATTCAATATAATACGTATATAAGATAAATATAATTTATACATAATAAATACAATACATATTGAATGCTATATCCTGTAGATTTATATACAGTCATGTATGGTACAGTTGTAACTCAGTGGTTAATATACATTCAATATATAATACGTATATAAGATAAATATATACATAATAAATACAATACATATTGAATGCATATCCTGTAGATTTATATACAGTCATGTATGGTACAGTTGTAACTCAGTGGTTAATATACATTCAATATAATACGTATATAAGATAAATATATACATAATAAATACAATACATATTGAATGCATATCCTGTAGATTTATATACATGTATATAAATCTACAGGAGTCATGTATGGTACAGTTGTAACTCAGTGGTTAATATAACATTCAATATAATACGTATATAAGATAAATATATACATAATAAATACAATACATATTGAATGCATATCCTGTAGATTTATATACAGTCATGTATGGTAGAGTGCAGTCCATATGTCCGTGAAATAATACTATTACTAAATAGTACTAAATAGTGTTATTTCTATTGTTTTCTATTGTTTCATCAGTGCTATTTAGTACTAATTAGTTAGTACTGTTTCACGGACATATGGACTGCACTCTACAGTTGTAACTCAGTGGTTAATATACATTCAATATAATACGTATAGACTATAAGATAAATATAACATAATAAATACAATACATATTGAATGCATATCCTGTAGATTTATATACAGTCATGTATGGTACAGTTGTAACTCAGTGGTTAATATACATGTAGGTTTCTGACACTCATACACAAACAACTCTATCAATGACAGCTAGTACTAATATTATTATATAGTGGATAGATATAGAGATCGAGAGACATAGAGTGCAATTTAGAAAAGTGTGAAATAGTAATAACTTTAAATAGTACTAAATAGTGCTATTTCTATTGTTTTCTATTGTTTCATTAGTGCTATTTAGAACTAATTAGTTATTTATAGTTATCAAGCTTTTCTAAATTGCACTCTAGATTAGAGACAATATTAGTTTTAATTATTAACATTAATACTATATTAATAAAAATTAATATTGATATAGAGTATTAGTTTTTTGATTACTAAATATTGTTTCTTATACCTTATACTTTGCATTGGATAGGGCGCTATAATAAAAAAATATTATTACCATATTCACCGGCATATAAGCCGCACTTGCAGATAAGTCTCACCCCGAGTTTGGCAATGCAAATTTTTCTATCCGTTTTTACAAGTGAAGAATCTGTCATAAAGCAAATGAATAATACAAAGCCATCTAGATATTATATATAAACAAATAGATTCCATTTTCCCGTACGTCTGTACTCTTTATGTACTATATATACAATTTGAGCGGCCGATCTGTATGGGATTTACAAACTCGAGCCGTAAGCGAGAGTTTGTAAATCCCATACAGATCGGACGCGAATATTGTATATTGCTTATTGAATCCAACGACGTATTATAAGTGGATGTCTTACTGTAATTTTGATGATAGGAAGCAGTTTGGCCGAGAAAATTCAACTTAAAGTTGAATGCAAATGAGGACGAATCTGTATCCGATTTACAGATGTCCTCCACGGTAGTGATTTCTATTGTATTTTCCTCATTAATTATTCATGATTTTGATAAAGATGCACAAAAGATATCAAAATGTGGTGAGAACAACAGTCTCGCCACTTGACTTCGTCTCGTGGCATACTTTTTTTAAAGAGTACATGCAGATGCACGGGAAAATGGAATCTATTTGTTTTATATTAATATGCTGGGTTTATAAAATGTTAACAATTAAGATAGTGGAAGATATATAGAATCTCATGCAGGTATCCTGAGGAGGTACTCTGGAGCAGAGTGTACTTAAAATACATTCACTCGAGCAAGCTACATTGTGTGTAAACTGCAGCATATATATATGCATGCATGTCAAGCTAGGTAAACTGCAGCATATATTATATGCATGCATGTCAGGCTAGATAAACTGCAGCATATATTATATGCATGCATGTCAGGCTAGATAAACTGCAGCATATATATATGCATGCATGTCAAGCTAGGTAAACTGCAGCAAATATACATACATGTCAAGCTAGGTAAAACTGCAGCATATATATGGCATGCATGCATGACAAGTTCGTCAATCTATAAATTATTTAAAAAAATTATAAATTATTGAAATTATTGAAGAATGAAAATCAGTACAAGGCCTAGACCTACATTTTAAAGCATTTCAATGCACCTTTACGTAGTTTCCCAGAATGCTTGAGGATTCTGCACGCGCAAGCGAGGTCAGGGTACAAAATAGAAAATAGAAAATATTCAGAGAGAATGAAGAAATTCAGTAGAAAACTTAAAAGTGCATAAGAAGAATTACAAAGATAGATGCAAATTATCAAGCAAAAGAAATATTTTTTTCTGTTCTTGATTACATGTAGTTACAGTAGTCATATTTTCCTCAATACACGATCAATTCTGAATATTTTTTCCCCATGACCTCTCTTGCGCGCGCCGAATCATGAAGCATTCTGGGAAACTACGAAAAGGTCCATCAAAAATAAAACATTACCAAGGGAATATATCAAATCAAAAGGATAATTACAATGCTCAGAATTAATTCAGAGAAAATAAAATTCATATCATTGTACATTTCAGGTGATTCCAAATTGCTGATTCCTTTACAGAGAAATTGTGCATGTTGATCGAAAGCTTGATGAATTGGACTATAAACATAATACTAGACAAACTACATGCTATATATATAGCTATATATATGTGCAAGTGTTTGAATAGGACTATAAACATAATACTAGACAAACTACATGCTATATAAGTTATGTGCAAGTGTTTGAATAGGACTATAAACATAATACTAGACAAACTACATGCTATATATAAGTTATGTGCAAGTGTTTGAATAGGACTATAAACATAATACTAGACAAACTACATGCTATATAAGTTATGTGCAAGTGTTTGAATAGGACTATAAACATAATACTAGACAAACTACATGCTATATATATATAACTTATGTGCAAGTGTTTGAATCTCTAATGTTAAAAGTTTTTGCACACAATTCAAATGTACACAAATGTATAAATTATTATAAATACTAGTACACATGGTATCAGTGTCATATTCCAACACTTTCATGGCCAAAATAAGCTGTTTGTCATACTGAATGTTAAAGCAGCCACATGGAAGAAAATTAGTCAGGATTACTTACCATCATGATAATTTCGCGTGATTAAACTTCTCATCAAATCTGACGACCATTGTCGTAATATCGTTCCCAATGTCAACTTTGAAGTTCAAAAGGATTGATATGGAGATCCAGTGAAGCAACGGTCAAGAAAATCCACGTTGATCAAGTTTGAACCCTATTAAACCTCCTAGGGTGGGTTCGAGTTATGCTATTTCAGCTTCACAATATTAGTTTTTATCTTCCACGTTCGTTGAAATCTACATTCCATTTTGATGATTGAAATCAGTTGAAGTCCAGAAAACAACTTGTTGATCGGCAAATCCTGGCAAAATTTGACCGAAATCAAATCGTAAGAGAACTCTTCTGTTCGCAAACGTTCAAACCAAATACACTGGTGATCGTAATAAGAATATTTTCAAGATTTTATCCTTGCACTCGCCGTCTGAAAGTCGGCAACCATTTTGAAAACCATCGAATGTTACCACAGGCAGCCCAATCTCTTTATCTGAAGTAAAATATTTAGTGTATCAACACAAGCCATAAATAGATGGAAATTTATAGTTGCAAAAATATGAATTCTTTGAAATAAAAACACGAATTACATTTACGAATTACGAATTAAATTTAGAGGGGGGATCGGAGGTAAGAAAAAACAATTAAATAAGGCCTAATCGTAAAAATAACAACTGCAGCGGACACATGAAATGTCATACAAATGTAATTCGTGTTTTTATTTCAAAGAATTCATATTTTTGCAACTATAAATTTCCATCTATTTATGGCTTGTGTTGATACACTAAATATTGTCAGATAAAGAGATTGGGCTGCCTGTGGACAGATCGGTAAAAAGTGGACCCTATCTAAGACTCGAGAAGACCAAAAGCTCAAAGCCCTATTCCCCCCCCCCCCCTCCTCCCCTGGGCACTGGTTTGATGCATGACACAGTGACACTGTTGAACTAGGGACATGATGTTTACAATCAAAACTGACTCATAGAAAAACTAATGCAAACAAAAACAGCGAGGGAAATCCTTACATTTATCATAAGTTCAAGGTTTTTTTCTTCGTTTCGTGTCATCTTGTTGACATTCTTTCTCCGCACTGCATGACTGCAACATGGCGTGTGTCTCGACACGTTCTTGACGATCGTGTCTAAAGTACCCTACAAGTGACCACGAGTGACCACGAGTGACCACGGATGACCACGAGTGACCACGGATGACCACGAGTGACCACGAGTGACCACGAGTGACCACGAGTGACCACGAGTGACCACGGGTGACCACGAGTGACCACGAATGACGACGGATACCAAACTGAAAAAATTAAGAAGCAAAAAAAAAAAAAACCAATAGTAGAAAGAGATCGAAAAGGAAAAAACGACTGTTGGCGAGTGGTACGTTTATTACTTTATCAACTCAACTGTTTTTGAAACTTCAAATACGTAACAATTAATTTATATAGTATGTTTAGAATAATAAGAACTTCCTAGCGTGTCATGAAAGTTTTGCAACGGGTTTTAATTCTTTGGATTGACAAGTTTTTGCCGCAGTTTATGCGAGAACTAACATTATTTTACAATAAGCCAGTTCACGCTGTCGGCCGCCATTTTGAATTGGGGCAAACGCGGCAAAATTGATAGAAATCTGGATCACTTTGACTTGCCGTAACTCCGCTCGATTTCGTTGGATTTTCAAAATTTTTAAAAACTTCGATAATCAGCAGGCATGCATATGAGTTGTTGGAGTGAAAATAAGACCAATGTAGGTGTTTTAACTACCTTTTACGGGTCAATCTTCTTTTCACGAATGGATCTTAAAATTTCGAGCTAATTTGCATATTCACGTGCCGAACGTTTTATTTTGAAAACAATAATCTTTTTTTCTCGATTTGTAGCCTTCCAATACCCATCATATTATAGGACATCAATAACAAAGAACACATCTTTTCTAAAATGGTAAGTTTTTAAAAATCCAACGAAATCGAGCGGAGTTACGGCAAGTCAAAGTGATCCAGATTTCTATCAATTTTGCCGAGTTTGCCCCAATTCAAAATGGCGGCCGACAGCGTGAACTGGCTTATTGTGTACTTACTGGCGTAACAGTTCGTGAAAAACTATTGTAATGCTTTTATAAACATCAAGGCCAGTTAATTAAGCGTGATTCTTGTTTATTGCCTCCTACGGGACCGAATTCGACGGATTTCCGTAACAGAATGAATGAATGAATGAACCGAAACGAATAAATGAGCGGATGATCGAATAAATGAGCGGATGGATGGATGGATGGATGGATGGATGGATGGATGGATGGATGGATGGATGGATGGATGGATGGATGGATGGATGGATGGATGGATGGATGGATGGATGGATGAAGGGGCCAATCACTAATTATAGTGACGATTATGACTTCGTTCAGGAAATCTTTAGCAGCCAATCACCTTTCGCCGTTATCACGGTAAAAACCCATTTCAGTGCCAAAAGCGCGTCATTGTGTCTGCTTGTCAGTTTCAGTACTGCATGTGGATCCTGCATGCATCTACTGGACCTTCATCACAACTGAACTGATTAATCATGAAACGGCGGAAAGACTATAGATAATTGAGACAACTGTGACCATGTCAAGTTTTAGTAGTTATTTCGTTTATAGTTAGAAGCGCGTGCCAAACATAGATTACGTGAGTTCCTGTCAGTAGACGTAACACTAGGCGTGACACGAACGTGCTACATGCGATGTGGATAAGATAATCCTGTTATCACAAAGATGGCATAAATGCGTGTCAAGAACCTTCGTTCTTACGCATTTTTCCCTTACATGATTCCGTACTACGTGAATTGCTAAGCCAGGGCGTATAATTGCGTGTTTCCGTTGTTTACCAAGTTATTTAGCATTCTTTAGCGTACATAGCTTTTCCAAAGCATATTTAAGAAGTGAGCTTTCATAGCTAAATCAGTCCAGTTTGAAGCGAGACAAGATCAAGTCAAGTGAAGGCAATAATCAACGAAATCTCTTTAGACTAGCACCTCAAGTGTTAATTTGTCGCCGCTAGTATTCTATTCAGTTTAAACTATGTAAATCGCTTGTATGTGATCGCTATTGAAGACTGTGATACGTGTAGTATTAGTTATTGTTTAGTACAAAGATTGATTCTAATTATGCTTTTCAACATTGTATATTTCAGCGTATTACTTTCGCCCTTAGTTTACCCTTAGTTTATACCATTGGTTTACCCTGAGTTAACTTTTGTCAATAAAGCAGTTGTTAAATTACTTTGCTTCACTCGTCTTACAATCGTAAAAAGATCACTTGGTCACACAACGTTTAGACTTTAGAGACTCATGACACTTGTAGTTACTTGCTATATCGCTAGCCTGAGATCACAGCAAAATTAATTTGAGTTGGTGACAGGGATAATATATTTTTTGCAAAATAGAGAACAAAATTTCGCGAGTATTATCTGATCCCCCAGCAACACTTATAGCACCAATGTAAATGTAGCCTCCTATACAGCCGGCTCAGTTTGTGTCATCATGGAGTAATGCTGAACTCCCCTATTCTTCGTGACCCAAACTATAAGCCGGTAAACTAAGCGTAAGTTAGGAGACTAGGATAAATGTTAGTTTTTGCACTTTGTTATAAATCAGGTTTGACGAAATTAAACTGCGCCGGGTTAAAAAGTTGATAAATTTTAAGAATTAAAGCCGTTTTGTCTTAACCCTTTCATTTCCAGGGGTTGACGTAATTAGTACTTACTTTATGTGCTCTTTTTATAATTTACACTATATCTTGATCATGCTAGCTATAGTTCATTTTATAACTTGTATTGTGTAAACATTCTAGGATTACATGCAGAAATATGTACAGTCATCTAAAGATGTCAAATAAGAACCGTGTGGCATGGAATTTTTGCTAAATTATCAGTATATATAGACATATAACTTATATGTACATATCAGTTTGTATGAGGGTGAAACATGACTGAAGCATTACAATAGTTTTTCACGAACTGTTGTTACGCCAGTAAGTACACAATTGTAAAATAATGTTAGTTCTCGCATACTGACTGCGGCAAAAACTTGTCAATCCAAAGAATTAAAACCCGTTGCAAAACTTTCATGACACGCTAGGAAGTTCTTATTATTCTAAACATACTATATAAATTAATTGTTACGTATTTGAAGATTCAAAAACAGTTGAGTTGATAAAGTAATAAACGTACCACTCGCCAACAGTCGTTTTTTCCTTTTCGATCTCTTTCTACTATTGGTTTTTTTTTTTTTGCTTCTTATTTTTTTCAGTTTGGTATCCGTCGTCATTCGTGGTCATTCGTGGTCACTCGTGGTCACTCGTGGTCACTCGTGGTCATCCGTGGTCACTCGTGGTCATCCGTGGTCACTCGTGGTCACTCGTGGTCACTTGTAGGGTACTTTAGACATGATCGTTCTTGACAATTATCAATTTTATCAATTTAATTGGCTACGTCGGGCTTTTGGTATACCTGATTCTAATGTTACTGCTGTTGTAATAAGGAATTAAATATACAGATTGTTTATTTAAAATGTTGCACATTGAATTCAATAGTCGTAAGCTACTTGTAGCCTCTTCTTACGGCGTTTTATCCGAAGATATTGGGTTCCGAGGATATTGGGTTACCTGTGGTGGGGGTTAATTAACCGCGGGGGACTAAGGCGAGGGGGAGGAACGCCGAAAAGTAGAGGCTACGGACATCTTTGTAAAAATTTGAATTCCCCGTCAGCCCAGCAACGGGAAATGTGATTGGCTGAAAGGGAGTCATCTGTCAACGGGTTGTCATGTAAAGTACAGCGCTGGTTATTTTGAAGAGAAATACACAGATTTACTGAATGAATGCGCCAAAGAACACGGTATTGAAGATTTAAAACGACAGCAGATAGAGGCAGTAACTTCACTTTTGGATGGACAAGATGTTTTTGCCGTTCTTCCAACAGGCTTTGGGAAAAGCCTAATTTATCGATAACCGTTGGCGGACCCTTGGCGTGGAAGAACAACTGAAGTCTAACGAATTCCGTCTCTAAATGTCGTCGCCCTCTCTCTTCAAGAAGATGTCTTGGAGACGATAAATCATATTCTCCGTGGAGATTAGTCTCCTATGCACCCGTTCTTAGTGACGGAACTAAAAACGGCTGCGAAGGAGACTACGTGGAGATGTAATTCGTCTTCAGAAAATTTCCAAGGTGAAGTTTTGAGTGGCGTCGAACATAGTCAGATTCTGGATTTGATTTCCTGCCGACTTTTCCCTTGGCCGGTTTATTAGTAGGAGTTTCCTGCATGCTGATTTATCGAATTCGAAAATATTAAATGTACTCTTACGGACTACATAATTTTGGCAATAGAATGACAACAGTAGAATAAACAACGCGAGAGCTTCGAGATATGGACAGAGGATTACTGATGTAAATAAACAGAGCGATCGGCATTTTACAGGGTTATCAGATTTCATGCTTGATTCAAATTTTTACAAAGGTGTCCGTAGCCTCTACTTTTCGGCGTTCCTCCCCCTCGCGCCTTAGTCCCCCGCGGTTAATTAACCCCCACAACAGGTAACCCAATATCCTCGGAACCAATATCCTCGGATAAAACGCCGTAAGAAGAGGCTACAAGTAGCTTACAATAGTCGAAGCATTTCACTTTCGATTAGAAACGACTAGAAGTAGTCTATTTTTGTCTTGTCTACTGAAAATGATAAACTTTCCCTTATTTGGCATGGATCAACGTAGAGATGTCACCCCTGAATTACTGACGCAGACGTTTCCATAGCAACCAACCATGTGATCAGAATTCCCAGAAATCTCTGAATGAGTTTCTGCTTGTAAAAACGCCTCAGAATCAAACATGGAGTCCTTCCTTTCAAACCTTCGAGACGATGTCCAATGTTCATTGTGCAGCGACACAATGATTGAACCTAAGCTTGTAGAATGTTTCCATACATTCTGTAAACCTTGCATCAAGAGAAAAGCTGAACTCATTGGAGACATCAACATCTTCAAGTGTCCAAAATGTTGCTCTGAAACGTTGCTGGGAGAACTAAGCAGCGTGGAAGACCTACCACCAAGTCCTGTGCACGCAAGAATAGTACAAGTCTTAGAGTTTCTAGAAACCGATCAGGTTTGCTCTGTTTCAGCGACTCATTCTCCAGCATTGTGGCACTGTTTTGACTGCAATCGATTGTTGTGTGACGAGTGTCTGAACTACCATTCTGTGTTTAATAATGACCACAAAGTCGTTTCCTCGTCAGACTTGAAGAATGTTCAAAACCTTGAGGCCATCCTGACAAGAGAAGGTATTTGTAAAACTCACTGTAGTCAAAGTATGGATTTATATTGCAAAGACTGTGAGGTATTGATTTGCTGCATTTGCTTGAAAGAGCACAAAGATCATATAACGTTGACTTTACAAGAGGTCACCGCCATACAGAAATATCTACTCTCTAAAACCCTTGAGGAGTTTGAGAATCTACGATGCAACGCAAAGGAAAAGAAACAGCAAGAGGAAATTGCTCTCCAAATAAAAAGCGACGGGGAGAAAGCCAAAGAACAAGTACAGAATGCTACCAAAAAGTTGGTCAAAATTCTACTTGACCAAGAAAAACAATTGTTGAATGAAATCCAGAGAAACGTAGCGAAGGCTGACAGAAATTTGCGTGCATTACGTCACATCCCAGCAACACAGGAATACATCCGAAACATCATTGAAAAGGGACTAGTGAGTGAAATGGTCGACATTCAACAGGAAGATTCCTCCAACAAGTGCACCTACAACCCATTCAAAAGAGAAAGTTCAAATTTAGTCTTCGACCCCAATAAAGAGCTAAGTGAACAAGTAAACGCTGGACTTGGAAAAGTACGACTGTGTTGTAAGTCAGACCCAATGTTGAGTACAATTCAAGTTGACGGTCATCTTGAGGCACTGAAGAAAGCCAAGCTGACTGTGGAGACTAAAACGTCTGCAGGAGAACTCAATAACGAACCAACTGATGATGTGGATGTACAGATCAGACCTGAAGATGATGTGAAAGTGGAAGAAAGAAAAATGACAAGTGGTGGTAAAATAGAAGTAGAATTCATCCCTCAAGTAGCTGGTCAATTGACAGCACAGGTTCAAGTGAACGGCAATGCTGTATCTAACAGTCCACTAGTGATGGATGTCAAGCCACAACACATGGAGGAAATAGCAGGAGATTCTAAGTTAAAATGTGCCTTGAATACAGGATCTATGGACTTCAGTGGTATTGCAGTGAATAAGACTAACAGTAGGATTGCTGTAGCAGATTTTGAATCCCACTGTGTTAGAGTATTCAACATGGATGGAGATTTGTTACTAACGTATGGTAGTCAAGGCAGTGGACAGGGACAGTTGTGTCGTCCTCATGGTTTAGCATTTCTCAACGAAACAGATTTAGTGATAGCTGACTGTGGTAATCATAGAATATGTATAGTGAACACTATAACAGGGACTCTGGTGAAAACCTTTGGTTGTCGTGGTAAAGGTAATGGAGAGTTTTCTTTCCCACATGGAGTACATGTTGATGATGACTGTAACATTGTTGTGACTGACCGTGGTAATGATCGTGTACAAGTCTTTACAAAGAACGGTGAATATAAATATCAATTCAGTTTGTCAAATCAGGGAGGTTTTAGTCCATGGTGTACAGTTACACACAATCGACTGTTTTATGTGAGTGATTATCGTAACAAAGTGATTGATGTGATTGAGATGAAAGACAACTCACCAACTAGAATATCCACTATTGGAGGGAATTGTCATGCTGCTGGTCAGTTGCAGGACCCCTGGGGTCTTGCTATTGATAATAACCACAATCTACTGGTGTGTGATTATGGTTCTTACTCGGTTCATAAGTTTACATTAGATGGTCGTTTTATAGGAAAGACAAGGAAACTATGTCGCAAGCCCATATATATAGCAGTATTAAATGATGGTCAGTTTATTTGCACTACAAATGGTGGAGGTGTTTTCTGTTTTTAAGAAAACAGTCTTCAACATTCAAACTCAGTTTCAACTGAAAACTTGGTTGAATTAACCATATTCATTAAAGAGTGTTTAAAATTGACAAATTGGGGGATAATGTAATGATTGCACATTTTATTGATTTTTTTTTGCTAGGATTTCAATCAGTTTGGAATTTAAAAATATAATTATACATTATATTTAGGTTATTTTTAAAAGTTTTAATTATAGATTAATATTTCATTTAATTATAGATTAATATTGTAAGTAGCGCTTTGAGCACCAGAAAAAGTGATTGATAAATAATAAAGTATTATTATTATTATTAATGTTTGGAATGTGCTTACTATAGTGCGACCACAAAGAAAAACAAGCTTGATATTCCTACCAATATATTTATTACTCGGGCTTCCTGTGGAAGGCCCGACTCTAAAAATGCAGGCCGTTCTTCGTCGTCGTCGTCTTTGACCTCAAATCGCAGGTCTACATTATAGTCGTTCCTTGTTTGGGGGCGCGTAGATTGGGGAGAGAATGCAAAAGGCGAGAAGTTCGATATCAGTTTTTACAACACTTGTCAAATATCTCGTGCGCTGATTGGATAAGAGGACAGACGCACAGAATGACGTTTCGCTCGTGTAGGAAACCAGCGCGCACTTGAATCATATTTTCTTTCAAATTTATTTGTCGTTTTGGGAGCCTTTTCATAGGCAGCACAACCATTTCTTTAGAGGCTACTATAATCAAATACAATTGTATTTGCGTCTTTTTTTATGGGTTTCCTGTGGTAGAGCGCGCGCAATACGTATATGTCGGGCTCTCTATGCATAAAAAGATATTATGTTGGGCTCCCTGTGCGCGTCCCGCGAGAAGCGCCCGCAGCAATGCATATAGTGAAAGCGTGTTTCTTTTATAAAATACAACAAGACGCTCAATGAGCGTACACTCGGGCTTATGACAAGGACAATGTCAGTTGCGTGAGGAGAGACCTGACAATGACTGACAGTTGCGTGACGAGGGAGACTATGTATAGCATAGATAACAAGACGCTCAATGAGCGTACACTCGGGCTTATGACAAGGACAATGTCAGTTGCGTGAGGAGGGACATGACAATGACTGACAGTTGCGTGACGAGGGAGACTATGTATCAGTATGTGTCGGTGAGCATAGATAAAAATCTCCGAATCGTACTTCCGTAGCATGTACTTGGAACGTCCAGTTGAGGTTCATATTCATGGTCAGACGGTTCTGATAACATCTTTGGTTTCTTCGTTATCGCAGAGGAAAGTTGAACTTCGTATCTTTTAAACATCCAATTGACCAGTTCAGACTACGGTATGATCAGTGACAAAGCTCGACCAATCTGCTGTCTCTGCCTATACATTGAAAGATCTTGTTCGACTTATCTCGAAATCAGAAAGGAATTATCGATTAAAAATCAAACGCTGCTTCTGTTAGATTTAAGATGTGACCTCAAGTGACCTCAAATACGTTTAAAGACGTACGACAGCGTACCTTAAGAGTCGGAGATCTTTATCTATGAGTCACCGACACAAATATTCTCCCTTGTCACTGAGCGTCTTCTTCTGTAATAGATCCCTAAAATCTAAGGACGTTTTGATTTCGATTGTATTTTTGCCGTCCACTGACCTGTTTTGAGCGTGGAAATTCTGTTCTAACAAGGATCACACAACTGTAATCGTACTGAATTTTTCAAACGTGGAATAAAATAAACATCCATCGTGAATTACTGAAAATATTAAACTCGACTGGCTCGATTGTTTGCATGACTTCTGTACATATAGCTTTCTGTCAATAGATGTAGTTACATCGCTGGTCGCGAGTTTAATTATAAATACTCAAGGACATACGACTGGACTCAGTGTACACGTACTATATTACAATTAGCAACAAACATGGCATAGCGAGGTCATGATAGTTTTTGAGTTCATTTCATTTACTTTTCAGTCTCGACTGGCTCAATTAGCAACAAACATGACAACATAGCGAGGTCTTGATACTTTTTGAGTTCATTTCATTTGCTTTTCAATTCATTTTTTGATGAGTTCGAGTTCGTGGAACGACGTCGTACAACAGCCGATAAAACACCAATGATAAAACACGGGCTTTAAACACGCTCATTTCACAGACAAAAGCATACGCCGATTCGTGTGGGCCCACTCTGAAAGATGTCGTTTCATTTATAACAACAAGACGCTCAATGAGCGTACACTCGGGCTTATGACAAGGACAATGTCAGTTGCGTGAGGAGAGACCTGACAATGACTGACAGTTGCGTGACGAGGGAGACTATGTATATACATGTATGTGTCGAGTTCATTTGATTTGCCTTTGACTTTGAGTTCATTTGATTACCTTTTGACTTTGAGTTCAATTGATTTGATTTTGATGAGTTCGTGTAAAGGCCCCCTCTCTAGCTTCAGATCCCGAAACGTCGAGTTTGGAATCGAGTTCGAGTTCGGGTTCGAGTTACGGTTCGAACGTCGAATAAAACAAGGACATCTTCTTCAATACAATATCATTTCTCTGACGTCATGACAATCAGTGACAGTTGAGTGACGAGGGAGACCATGTGGCGGGTGAGTATGTACATGATACGTCTTGAGGTTGCATAGGTCAGATGGTTCTGATAACGCCCTCACGTTTGTTTTTGTTAAATAAATTTTAAGCGAGCTTCTAGTCCTTCTACCACTTCTAGTCATTGAACGATGAACTAGAATCCTGACCTTTAATAGCTTGAAGATCTACAGCTGCTTTCAAAACTAAGATTCAAATCTACTTGAGTCCTGTGTGTCGTTTGTTTTTTTCTTATCTGCTGAGTAATCTTGAAACTCGATACGATTAAATACGTCGCATACTTTCGTCATTCTTTGACCGGATCGACTACGACGACGACGACGACTACCGAAAAACGCATTTTATAACTCGGGCTTCCTTCGGAAGTGCCCGAGTAACAAGGACGTAACTGTACACGTACTATTACAATTAGCAACAAACATGGCATAGCGAGGTCATGATAGTTTTTGAGTTCATTTCATTTGCTTTTCAGTCTCGACTGGCCTGACTGTTTGCATGACTTCTGTACATGTACATATAGCTTTCTGTCAATAGATGTAGTTACATCGCTGGTCGTGAGTTTGATTATAACTAGAATCCTGACCTTTCAATATCTTGAAGATCTCAAACTGCTTTCAAACAAGACCCCATGCACGACGCCATTATAACACATTGCGCATGTGCGAGACAATTCAATAGTACAAGACCCCATGCTTTCGCTAGACGCCGCTAAACACACACCAGCTTTGACAATATCATCTGATTTGATTTCATTTTGACTTTATTTTTAGTGACGATTGTCTATGGAATTAGTGGTCATGCGTAGTGTTTTGGATTTGACAAAGTCCCACATCCATTGCGAGAAAGATAAATGTTTGTATATAAATGGTTCCAATACATTTATATCTAATGGAGATACTAGGCCACGGTGAGCCTCGGTATATTTGGTCTCGATAGCATGTGACCGGATATTGCACAACTGACGCCCAAAAAAAAACACGACAAAAATACGAGTTGGGTTTTATAACTCGTGCGGCCTACGGCCTGGGTACGAGTAACACGGCCTGGGCACGAGTAATAACATCCAGACGATTCAGACTATCATGATCTGGCGAAGCCGGCTCGCATGGCAAAACTCGAGAAGGTCACATACTTCACATTGTGTGTACCGATATGATCAAATACTTCGCATTCCGTGGCCTAACATAAAAAAAAATCGAAACTCGATACGATCAAATACTTCGCATTCTTTCTTCATTCTTCGCATTTTTTCTTCATTCCGTGACCATGAGAAAATTAAAAAAAAATTATTTCTCGGGCTTCCTTCGGAAGGGCCCGAGTAATTATGATTTTAAGGCAAGTTTTCAATTTTGTTCGTTACAAAAATGTTTGAATATCTGCGCGTGCGTGCTGTGTGCTCTCATAAAGCACGCGGAATACGCATCCTTTGGCCAATCAGAGCGCGAGTTATATCATAGTTATTTTATAAACAAATTCAATATACACATTGCTGCAGGCGCGTCACGCTGGACGTACACAGGGATCCCAACATTATACATTTCTATGCACAGGGAACCCAATATAATACGTATCGCGCGCATGCGCTCTACCACATGAAACCCATCAAAAAAGACGCGCGCATGCAAATACATTTTTTTAATAATGATAAATAGCCTCAGAAACAATGGTTGGGCTGCCTGTGCCTTTTCCGCTTTCCTGAGTAAATATTGTTGTAAAAGAACAAATCGAATATGCATGGTTTTCCATTGTCTGTACTCTTATCGACAACTGGATAAAGGCATAAAATGTTCAAAACTTTACAGTGAAAAAACTCGCTACGCTCGTTGTTCCACTTGATTCCAATCCTGTTTTTTTGATTGTCGTGTCCATTTTATTGCTATTTTGAAGTTGCCCCTACCCCCCTTTTTATGGGCATGGTTCAAGGGGTCATCATGCAGCCATGGATGTCATTGCAGGTCATCATGCAAGTCTTGCTCGGTTCTCTATAAGTTATAATTCCAGCATGATCGACCCTACGTAGTCTCAGGTCCAGCAGTATTTCGATGGATTGATGTTGCTGTTCGCGGTCACCCTGTGGAATTGATATGCGCGCGTGCTCTAGTGACTTCACAATGGTTTGCTTCAAGTGTATTTTACATGAAAACGTTGGATGCAGATGTTGAACTATTTTGATGTCTTTAATGAGACCTAGATTTGGCTAGAACGGTCCAAAAATCCGTTAGCAGTGCATGAGATTTGATAGCGACAACGAAAGATCATCCTGTTGGAACGAACGCAAAGATTTCGACCGAGGACGGGCAGTTGAACCAGCCGTACAATGCATCGGCGAGATCATCAGCTATGATTCCATTCAGTCAGTTATCTTTTGCTTAGTTTGTGCAATTACAAGGGATATGTTTTAACACAACCTATTCATTGTCAGTATTCTTGTACTACATTAATCACTACGTTCTCTGTAAGTCTTTGAGCGCTAAAATAAATACCCGTCCCAGATTTCTTTTTCTGCGCGCGTTTCTTCAGGAGAGAGCGATAAATGAAACTAGTTCCAGTTCTAGACTGTTTATTTCACCTCGAGTGGAAGCCATAATTTAGTTTGGCGATTTTCTGTGCGACTTTCAAGTTCTTGTTTTGGTAGATCAAGCCATTCGAGGTTTCTTTTTCCTTTAGTTTCAACACATCATGTATCTTTTTGACGTCGATCAATCTCACCATAAAAACAAAATGGCGACCATGGTAAGCATGTGCGAACTAGTCCGAACTCACTGGGAATTATTGCGCAACATTTGCATATTGTTGAATTCCCCCTCCCGACCCCCCCCCCCCCAAAAAAAAAAACGCAAAAGTACCAATAAAACAGGGATTTGTATCCTGAATTTCGTCTTTTCTCTGATATTCAAGTCTAAAATTATACTAAAACAATATTATTATTCACCTCAGGCTCAGTGATTATGGTGAATCCTCGACTTCGTCTCTGAATATTCACTGATAATCACTTCGCCTTCGGCGAATAATAATATTGTCAAATATAACTTTTCTATGAAATAAAACCATGCACTCAATATATAACTGAAGAATATTGGAAATTACAAAGTTTGTAAAACATCATTATTGTGATTGTCTAATATATACAGCATTACAAATACAAATCTCCATCTATTCATATGTTTTGTCATATGACAAAATCTTGATAACCATGAGAATAACTGTTCACACACTTATAATAATAATAACTTTATTATTTATATAGCGCTTTTTCTTGTGCTCAAAGCGCTGTTTATATAATTTACAGTATAAATATATAATATAATAATAAAAATAATTTATTTATTCAGTGTTAACATCCTGAAAAATGGTAAAATTGAGACAAAAGTTAGATATTATATTTCAATAGTTTCTTTTTGTATACTATGTTTACAACCTTAAAATAGCTAAGCAATTTGTTATCAATAAATTGCTGTAGTTATCATGGTAAGTTGTAGAGGGTACTCAGGGGCCAGGGGCTGATCTAGAGATTTTGAAAGGGGGGTGCACCACTAAGGGGCCGTAAGGCCCCTTCCTCTAGGGGTGTGGGGGCATGCTCCCCCAGAACATTTTGAAATCTAGAAGCTCGAAAATGTAATTTCCATCCATTCTGGGCATCAAATGGTGGGGAAACGTAGGCCAATATGTATCGGGTCCAACTCAAAGGGCGAAGCACTGGCCCCCCATGTCCCCCCAACCCCCAAAATCTCATGCATAATTAATGAGCATTTCGTCCAATCAGAAGGACGAAATCCATCACGTGCATGTACCTTTATCCCCGGTATATGCACTGCTTATTAGATTCTTTATATAAAGAAGGACGAAATCCATCACGTGCATGTACCTTTATCCCCGGTATATGCACTGCTTATTAGATTCTTTATACAGCCGATTGCAAAAATTATGTAAATCAAGTATATCAGTATATCCATATATCGGGTGCATTATGGGTAATACTATTTTAGAGTTTTTACAAAAATATGCAGCAGAGACTTACAAACAACAAACTAGAGACTAAATTCCATACAATTCTAGAGTTTCACCAATGTTGCTTGCGTGAAACTTCATTTAGGGGACTTTTTCAATTACCCATAATGCACCCGATATATGGATATGGATATACTTGATTTACAGAATATTTGCAAAGGGCTGTATAAAGAATACTAATAAGGGAAGGTCTCATATTGGTGTGGTATCATTGACCTCCCAGTGTTCCCCTGTACGGGACGACATATATATGTTGTCTGGAAAGACCGCTCCTTGGTCACACTTTCGGACCGTCGTTCAAATGTGGGATATTTTTATAATAATAATAATACTTTATTCAAATACTAAACAATATTTGAAAAAGAGAAACTTTGAGGTTAACCCTATGTGCAGCCAAGTCTCCTTTTTGAGAGTATTAGTAGTATCGGTGCGCATGTGTGAGGCGTTACAAGCAACACGATACTGCTATGTTTGTGTTTTCCTTGCTGTTTTTTTACTGAAATCATCCGAAAATGTTTTGTTTTTTAAAATATCGTTTTTGAAGCTGTCCAATAAACTCACAGATCGTGTTTTATCGGGTCTAAAACCACTCGGCTTCGCCTCCTGCTTGTTTATTAAACAGTACTTATAAAATAACTTGTATATAACGTGCGCTCTCATTGGTCGAGACACGTGTTTCTATAAGAGTACAGAAACATGTTTCCATGACAACGACGAATACTTCGCCAAATCGGTCTTGAAAAAAAATTAAAAAGCGTGCTTCGTTATTTTATAAAAGTCCGTGTTTCTGTACTCTTATAGAAACACTTGGGATGTTGGGAGAACACTTGAAAAGTTTTAGAATCACTCGCTTGTTAAAGCTTAAATAATACATGTAATTCTCATATTTATTTTGCATTTTGGAAAAATATTTCAAAAAATTGTTTCATTATACCATAATTACTTGGCGGGCTGCCTGTGGCACGCCAAGTTGTAAAAAGGGCTTTCTTCTTATGGTCACAAATGGGGGGTCACCATCCCAGGCGTTCCTCGTTTGGGGGCGCGGGGATTGGGGCGAGAGAAAGTAAGGGAGAGGGGGGAGGGGAGGGGAGTGTGGCTCGCTAACGTTCCAAGGAAACCGAAGGCTCATTATTTTTAGGGGAGGGGAGGGGAGGGGAATATTCAGAGTTTCCGAACAGTTTCCGGAGATTATCGAACAAAGCCGCATGCTCGATCATGCAATTATTATCGATCGAAGCCGATACATGCACATGGAAATGGAAGGAGGTAGTTCGTCGACAGCTAATACGCTCATGTCACATACAAATGCAGACGCCGATCGCGGTAGACCCACACTAAAAGAAGTCAAGTGTTTTCGAAACGGGTTGGTCCGCGATCCTGCTGAAAACAACTCAAATAATGCCAAAAACAACTCAAATAATGCTCAAAACAACTTGACAAATATTGCTCAAAACAGCTCAAATATTAAATACTAAAGCCTGCCAAGTGAACGCTTATAGAGCGTCTTGTTATATTTAAAATTGAAAATATACTTTTGTTTCTGACTTCAGTTGTTTTTTATTAAGACATTATTATTATTATATTATTAATATTATTATATTGTTATTTACCTCTTCTGAACACCAGGCACACTCTGCTTTACTTATACATTGTTCACATGTCTCTTGAGTATGACAACCTGTGGAAATGAAATAGTTTAAAGATAATATGTCAATAGATTGTACAGTACAATTATTAACCATGATACAGTTTTCTGGTAATGTACATCACTCAATAGATTGTACAGTACAATTATTAACCATGATACAGTTTTCTGGTAATGTGCATCACTCAATAGATTGTACAGTACAATTATAAACCATGATACAGTTTTCTGGTAATGTGCATCACTCAATAGATTGTACAGTACAATTATTAACCATGATACAGTTTTCTGGTAATGTACATCACTCAATAGATTGTACAGTACAATTATTAACCATGATACAGTTTTCTGGTAATGTACATCACTCAATAGATTGTACAGTACAATTATTAACCATGATACAGTTTTCTGGTAATGTACATCACTCAATAGATTGTACAGTACAATTATTAACCATGATATACAGTTTTCTGGTAATGTACATCACTCAATACATTGTACAGTACAATTATTAACCATGATATACAGTTTTCTGGTAATGTACATCACTCAATAGATTGTACAGTACAATTATTAACCATGATACAGTTTTCTGGTAATGTGCATCACTCAATAGATTGTACAGTACAATTATTAACCATGATACAGTTTTCTGGTAATGTGCATCACTCAATAGATTGTACAGTACAATTATTAACCATGATACAGTTTTCTGGTAATGTACATCACTCAATAGATTGTACAGTACAATTATTAACCATGATACAGTTTTCTGGTAATGTACATCACTCAATAGATTGTACAGTACAATTATTAACCATGATACAGTTTTCTGGTAATGTACATCACTCAATAGATTGTACAGTACAATTATTAACCATGATATACAGTTTTCTGGTAATGTACATCACTCAATACATTGTACAGTACAATTATTAACCATGATACAGTTTTCTGGTAATGTACATCACTCAATAGATTGTACAGTACAATTATTAACCATGATACAGTTTTCTGGTAATGTACATCACTCAATAGATTGTACAGTACAATTATTAACCATGATACAGTTTTCTGGTAATGTACATCACTCAATAGATTGTACAGTACAATTATTAACCATGATACAGTTTTCTGGTAATGTACATCACTCAATACATTGTACAGTACAATTATTAACCATGATACAGTTTTCTGGTAATGTGCATCACTCAATAGATTGTACAGTACAATTATTAACCATGATATACAGTTTTCTGGTAATGTACATCACTCAATAGATTGTACAGTACAATTATTAACCATGATACAGTTTTCTGGTAATGTACATCACTCAATAGATTGTACAGTACAATTATTAACCATGATACAGTTTTCTGGTAATGTACATCACTCAATACATTGTACAGTACAATTATTAACCATGATACAGTTTTCTGGTAATGTACATCACTCAATACATTGTACAGTACAATTATTAACCATGATACAGTTTTCTGGTAATGTACATCACTCAATAGATTGTACAGTACAATTATTAACCATGATACAGTTTTCTGGTAATGTACATCACTCAATACATTGTACAGTACAATTATTAACCATGATACAGTTTTCTGGTAATGTACATCACTCAATACATTGTACAGTACAATTATTAACCATGATACAGTTTTCTGGTAATGTACAGTACATGTACATACATGTATCATGATTTATTTTGTAATGCACAGATGAAAACTGAATTGATTGATATCTGCTGATATCACTGAGGAGTGATACCTTTCTAATAAATAGTCCAATAAGTGACCTTACCAAATGTACATCTAGTCGGTATTGGACAACCCTCAAAACCATCAAATAACATGTACACAGCAAAACCTACCTGAAACTTGGTGCTATTCTTGATAAGCTGTACATAGGATGTGTTTGAATCCATAGGTTTTCACGCAGGTTTGACTATCTTTGCAAGGTTTCTTTAACCTATTAAATGAAACATTTTTGTTACATTTGAGCTAACGCTTTATGGAAAACCAGCTATGACATGCAGGCATACTTACTCTATTCGCATATATGGAGAAACAGTCTTGTCCACAAATGACCCAAAACCTAGTTGGTAGTTCTTTGTGATGTTCTGCATGATTGCAGCTGAAATATTACATAAAAAAAAATTGTGACTCTTTATGCTACATGTATCCCGCCCCTCTGTTCAAAAATAAAAGGATCATGAATCCCACTATGAATTACTTGCTGTCAAGAGTCAGTTAGTCCCCCTGCAGTACACGGTACCGGGCGAATTTTTAACCGTTCAAAAAGTTGACCAGTACACACCGTTTACACAGAACCATCTCTTTAAATGAGGCTAAATGTAATTTAGGACGTGGATCTACTGCTAGTGCCGGGTCATGTGACACCATACTTACTTCTGGGCTCAGTCATCAGTCGTCAGGGTCATGCTAAAAGCTAAAAGTGGATCTACTGCTAGTGCCGGGTCATGTGACACCATACTTACTTCTGGGCTCAGTCATCAGTCGTCAGGGTCATGCTAAAAGCTAATAGTGGATCTACTGCTAGTGCCGGGTCATGTGACACCATACTTACTTCTGGGCTCAGTCATCAGTCGTCAGCGTCATGCTAAAAGCTAATAGTGGATCTACTGCTAGTGCCGGGTCATGTGACACCATACTTACTTCTGGGCTCAGTCATCAGTCGTGCTGCTCTTGGCCATGCGGCACCCAGGGTCATGCTAAAAGCTAATAGTGGATCTACTGCCAGTGCCGGGTCATGTGACACCATACTTACTTCTGGGCTCAGTCATCAGTCGTCAGGGTCATGCTAAAAGCTAAAAGTGGATATACTGCTAGTGCCGGGTCATGTGACACCATACTTACTTCTGGGCTCAGTCATCAGTCGTGCTGCTCTTGGCCATGCGGCACCCAGGGTCATGCTAAAAGCTAAAAGTGGGATCTACTGCTAGTGCCGGGTCATGTGGCACCATACTTACTTCTGGGCTCAGTCATCAGTCGTGCTGCTCATGGCCATGCAGCACCCAGGGTCATGCTAAAAGCTAAAAGTGGATCTACTGCTAGTGCCGGGTCATGTGACACCAACAAAAGCACCAGTAGCAACAGCAGTAACAACAAAAGCAGCAGTACCATCAACAGCAGTAACAACAAAAGCAGCAGTAGCAACAGTAACAGTATAATGGCAGCAGTAGCAACAGCAGTAACAACAAAAGCAGCAGTAGCAACAGTAACAGTAGTTACAATGGCAGCAGTACCAACAGCAGTAACAACAAAAGCAGCAGTACCAACAGCAGTAACAAAAAAAGCAGCAGTACCAACAGCAGTAACAACAAAAGCAGCAGTAGCAACAGTAACAGTAGTTACAATGGCAGCAGTACCAACAGCAGTAACAACAAAAGCAGCAGTAGCAACAGTAACAGTAGTTACAATGGCAGCAGTACCAACGTGGATCTACTGCTAGTGCCGGGTCATGTGACACCATACTTACTTCTGGGCTCAGTTATCAGTCGTGCTGCTCATGGCCATGCGGCACCCAGGGTCATGCTAAAAGCTAAAAGTGGATCTACTGCCAGTGCCGGGTCATGTGACACCATACTTACTTCTGGGCTCAGTCATCAGTCGTGCTGCTGATGGCCATGCGGCACCCAGGGTCATGCTAAAAGCTAAAAGTGGATCTACTGCTAGTGCCGGGTCATGTGGCACCATACTTACTTCTGGGCTCAGTCATCAGTCGTGCTGCTCATGGCCATGCAGCACCCAGGGTCATGCTAAAAGCTAAAAGTGGATCTACTGCCAGTGCCGGGTCATGTGACACCATACTTACTTCTGGGCTCAGTCATCAGTCGTGCTGCTCATGGCCATGCGGCACCCAGGGTCATGCTAAAAGCTAAAAGTTGATCTACTGCTAGTGCCGGGTCATGTGGCACCATACTTACTTCTGGGCTCAGTCATCAGTCGTGCTGCTCATGGCCATGCAGCACCCAGGGTCATGCTAAAAGCTAAAAGTGGATCTACTGCTAGTGCCGGGTCATGTGACACCAACAAAAGCACCAGTAGCAACAGCAGTAACAACAAAAGCAGCAGTACCATCAACAGCAGTAACAACAAAAGCAGCAGTAGCAACAGTAACAGTATAATGGCAGCAGTAGCAACAGCAGTAACAACAAAAGCAGCAGTAGCAACAGTAACAGTAGTTACAATGGCAGCAGTACCAACAGCAGTAACAACAAAAGCAGCAGTACCAACAGCAGTAACAACAAAAGCAGCAGTACCAACAGCAGTAACAACAAAAGCAGCAGTACCAACAGCAGTAACAACAAAAGCAGCAGTAGCAACAGTAACAGTAGTTACAATGGCAGCAGTACCAACAGCAGTAACAACAAAAGCAGCAGTAGCAACAGTAACAGTAGTTACAATGGCAGCAGTACCAACGTGGATCTACTGCTAGTGCCGGGTCATGTGACACCATACTTACTTCTGGGCTCAGTCATCAGTCGTGCTGCTCATGGCCATGCGGCACCCAGGGTCATGCTAAAAGCTAAAAGTGGATCTACTGCCAGTGCCGGGTCATGTGACACCATACTTACTTCTGGGCTCAGTCATCAGTCGTGCTGCTCATGGCCATGCGGCACCCAGGGTCATGCTAAAAGCTAAAAGTGGATCTACTGCTAGTGCCGGGTCATGTGGCACCATACTTACTTCTGGGCTCAGTCATCAGTCGTGCTGCTCATGGCCATGCAGCACCCAGGGTCATGCTAAAAGCTAAAAGTGGATCTACTGCCAGTGCCGGGTCATGTGACACCATACTTACTTCTGGGCTCAGTCATCAGTCGTGCTGCTCATGGCCATGCGGCACCCAGGGTCATGCTAAAAGCTAAAAGTGGATCTACTGTTAGTGCCGGGTCAGGTGGCACTTGTGGTACTAGCACTGTACTTGCAGATAGCAGCAGCAACCACGCAGCAGCAGCTACTACAGTTAAAGATTCAGAATTACTGTCAGCAACAACAATAGCTACATCAACAAATGCAGCAGTACCATCAACAGCAGTAACAACAAAAGCAGCAGTAGCAACAGTAACAGTAGTTACAATGGCAGCAGTAGCAACAGTAACAGTAGTTACAATGGCAGCAGTACCAACAGCAGTAACAACAAAAGCAGCAGTAGCAACAGTAACAGTAGTTACAATGGCAGCAGTACCAACAGCAGTAACAACAAAAGCAGCAGTAGCAACAGTAAGAGTAGTTACAATGGCAGCAGTACCAACAGCAGTAACAACAAAAGCAGCAGTAGCAACAGTAACAGTAGTTACAATGGCAGCAGTACCAACAGCAGTAACAACAAAAGCAGCAGTAGCAACAGTAACAGTAGTTACAATGGCAGCAGTACCAACAGCAGTAACAAC
The DNA here is from genome assembly GCA_033675265.1 of Actinostola sp. cb2023. NCBI lineage: Eukaryota > Metazoa > Cnidaria > Anthozoa > Actiniaria > Actinostolidae > Actinostola > Actinostola sp. cb2023. Next base: position 56,382 of record JAUJYZ010000444.1, on the reverse strand, counting down.
AAAAGCAGCAGTACCAACAGCAGTAACAACAAAAGCAGCAGTAGCAACAGTAACAGTAGTTACAATGGCAGCAGTACCAACAGCAGTAACAACAAAAGCAGCAGTAGCAACAGTAACAGTAGTTACAATGGCAGCAGTACCAACAGCAGTAACAACAAAAGCAGCAGTAGCAACAGTAACAGTAGTTACAATGGCAGCAGTACCAACAGCAGTAACAACAAAAGCAGCAGTAGCAACAGTAACAATAGTTACAATGGCAGCAGTACCAACAGCAGTAACAACAAAAGCAGCAGTAGCAACAGTAACAGTAGTTACAATGGCAGCAGTAGCAACAGTAACAGTAGTTACAATGGCAGCAGTACCAACAGCAGTACCAACAAAAGCAGCAGTAGCAACAGTAACAGTAGTTACAATGGCAGCAGTACCAACAGCAGTGGCAATTGCGGTATATGTAGCAGTTGCGACTATGTAGCAGCAACAGTAACAGCAGCAGCAATAATAGCAATAGTAACAGCAGCAACAATCAGTAGCAACAGTAACAGCAACAACAGCAATAACAACAACAGCAGTACCAACAGTAACAGCAGCAGTAGCAACAGCAGCAGCAGCAATAGCAGAAGTAGCAGCAACAACAGCAGCAGCAGCAACGCAGCAGTAGCAATAGCAGTATCAGCAATAACAGCAGCAGCAACAACAGCAGCAGTAGCAACAGCAATAGCAGCAATATATAACAGCAGCAGCAGCAACAGTAGCAGAAGTAGCAACAGCAATAGCAGCAATAACAGTAGCAACAGCAGCAATTTTTAACAGCAGTTGCAGTAGCAACAGCAGCAGCAACAACAGCAGAAGTAGCAGCAACAACAGCAGCAGTAGCAACAGCAGTATCAGCAATATCAGCAATAACAGCAACAACAACAACAGCAGCAGTAGCAACAGCAGTAGCAGCAATAACAGCAACAACAACAACAGCAGCAGTAGCAACAGCAGTAGCAGCAATAACAGCAACAACAACAACAGCAGCAGTAGCAACAGCAATAGCAGCAGTAGCAACACTGAGAACAACAACAACAGCAATAACAACAGCAGCAGGGTGGATGGTGTGCTTGGGGTTGGTTTGGAATGGAGGTTCCATGGTAACCACTTCCATAGTCCCTCCTCTCTCCAAGCACAGGAGAGTATTACCTTGGGGTGGACTGTGGCATGGTTGCCATGGTGACCTCCGTGAGGGACTCGGACTAGCAAGGTCATGTACGTCCCACTCCGTGGCACCCAACCCCAAGCTCAACTATTGGTCATGAGTTTAATTGTATAACATTTTGTATATAATTTTTGTCCAGATAGCACAGTTCCGTGTGAATGGAACGCCTAAACATACAACTTTTTGAACGGTTAAAAATTCGTCCGGTACCGTGTAAACGGGGCCTTAGTTACAGTAGTTAGGTACGTAAGACTTCATCACGTGGTGTACATAATTTGATGACGTGACGGTTTTGAATCAACTACAGTCAGGCAAGAAAAACAATGGGTGTCACGTACGGTTTACTGAGAACAGTAAATATAATCTTACCTATTTTCCCTGCAAGTTTCTTTAAGTTGCTTAAATCATTTGCCATGGACCATGACATATCCATAAGGTAATACAGATCCACAGTATAGTTTTCAGCAGAGTGAATAACAAGAGGGATTGTTGCTGGAATGCCTTAGAGATGAAAAAACAGATATACAATTTATACAGTCATGTACATACATGTATGGGGGACTCAGGGCTGTCATCTACATGTATTATGCTTGGGGGAGGGGAGCTGGAAAGATTGAGGGGCTCAGGTTATGTTGTTCTTTGGGAGGCATTGGGCAATGTCAGTGCATGGGCCGGGAGTGGTGGTTGTTATGAAATGCCAAAATCTATACATCAGCTGGTTTTTAAACATGTTTTGGAGTGCATTCTTAGAGTTTTCCTGAAACATTTCAAGTTGTAAATATATTTTTGTCTCTGACTTTAGTTGTTTTCTATTCAGACGTTTTGACTGTAAATCAACAGTCTTCATCAGTTGGTTAGTAAGAAACCGTGCACGTGGATATATTTCAAAAAATACTATGAGAGCACGTGCTCGTGCCAGTGTTCAGTTCAATCACGCTGTATATTTTCAATTTAAACATGAAACCTGACTGCAAGTTCGATTCAACATTTTAGAAACCATAATTATATATCGTAATATTTCTTTTAACTGTGTATTTACCGTGCCATATAATAATAATAATAATAATAATAATAAATAATAATAATAATAATAAATAATAATAATAATAATAATAATAATAATAATAATATAACAATAATAAATACAATACATATTGAATGCATATCCTGTAGATTTATATACAGTCATGTATGGTACAGTTGTAACTCAGTGGTTAATATACATTCAATATAATACGTATATAAGATAAATATATACATAATAAATACAATATACATATTGAATGCATATCTTGTAGATTTATATACACTCAGTCATGTATGGTACAGTTGTAACTCAGTGGTTAATATACATTCAATATAATACGTATATAAGATAAATATATACATAATAAATACAATATACATATTGAATGCATATCTTGTAGATTTATATACAGTCATGTATGGTACAGTTGTAACTCAGTGGTTAATATACATTCAATATAATACGTATATAAGATAAATATATACATAATAAATACAATACATATTGAATGCATATCCTGTAGATTTATATACAGTCATGTATGGTACAGTTGTAACTCAGTGGTTAATCAATATAATACGTATATAAGATAAATATATACATAATAAATACAATACATATTGAATGCATATCCTGTAGATTTATATACAGTCATGTATGGTACAGTTGTAACTCAGTGGTTAATCAATATAATACGTATATAAGATAAATATATATACATAATAAATACAATACATATTGAATGCATATCCTGTAGATTTATATACAGTCATGTATGGTACAGTTGTAACTCAGTGGTTAATATACATGTAGGTTTCTGACACTCATACACACAAACAACTCTATCAATGACAGCTAGTACTAATATTATTATATAGTGGATAGATATAGAGAGAGACATAGAGTGCAATTTAGAAAAGTGTGAAATAGTACTAACTTTAAATAGTACTAAATAGTGCTATTTCTATTGTTTTCTATGGTTTCATTAGTGCCATTTAGTACTAATTAGTTATTTATAGTTATCAAGCTTTTCTAAATTGCACTCTAGATTAGAGACAATATTAGTTTTAATTATTAACATTAATACTATATTAATAAAAATTAATATTGATATAGAGTATTAGTTTTTTGATTACTAAATATTGTTTCTTATACCTTATACTTTGCATTGGATAGGGCGCTATAATAAAAAAATATTATTACCATATTCACCAGCATATAAGCCACACTTGCAGATAATTCTCACCCCGAGTTTGGCAATGCAAATTTTTCTATCCGTTTTTTACGAGTGAAGAATCTGTCATAAAGCAAATGAATAATACACAGCCATCTAGATATTATATAAAACAAATAGATTCCATTTTCCCGTACGTCTGTACTCTTTCTGTACTATATACAATTTGAGCGGCCGATCTGTATGGGATTTACAAACTCGAGCCATAGGCGAGAGTTTGTAAATCCCATACAGATCGGACGCGAATATTGTATATTGCTTATCGGATCCAACGACGTATATTAAGTGGATGTCTTACTGTAATTTTGATGATAGGAAGCAGTAATTTGGCCGAGAAAATTCAACTTAACCCAATTCGCTCCTGAGCTATTTTGAGTTTTTTAGCGATTTTCTGGACCTAATCACGTCGTAGGAAATTTCGATTCCATATAAGGGGTTTCCATGGAAATCTTGACAGTTCTGAAAGCCCACGGGCTCAGGTTCTGACGTAATCTTTCTCTTGTCGTGAATCTCCGCGAGGAACAGCATCTCGTAGCTACTAGGAGCGGTCAATTTTGCATTTTTAGAGTGTTTATAGCCATTATTCACCACAGAAGCCCCCAGGACAGCATCATTAAGCTTGACTGGTGTGGTAGAGACCGTTCTCCTGGAAGAACTCAGGAGTTTAGATACGAATTCACGAACAGATTTCGACTTTGCCGTTTGGAAATTCAAAATGGCGGACTCAATTGTGAAATCGTCTCTCTGGTCTTTCTGTGTTGGATTCCAGGACCTACAAAGGCATTTTTGGCGACTTTGGACTTGTAAAGAATGCAACCGGTGCAATATTTTGCCTGTAGGACCGAGTGGCTCGACACTCTATATATTCTTAAAAGAGGGATTTCCGGGGGAGATCTATGCCGAAATTCCCGGATGTTTCCCGGCATCCTTTTCGGGCGTGCAGAAGGAAAACACGTGTTAGCGAAAGTGGTCCTAAGGAAATGGCTATTGTTCGGCGAGTTAAGGAAAAGAGAGGGCAAAATTCACGACTATATCAAGAAGAGAGATGGAAGTTTGCTGAGAAAGTGGCGTTTTGTTTCGCAAGGATGTATTTTGGAAGAAAATCCAAGTCAAATGTCGTTCATTTTCGAGGTGTAAAATTGCGTCAAAAACACGCATTTTTGATTTTTATGGCAAACAAATTGAACTAATGCCCAGAAATCGGACCTGTAAGTCAGTTTACTTGAGGTTAAAATATGAAGAGTTATCTAGTTGTCACTAATAACTGGCCATGAGATCGATGTTACGAAAATTCAGAAAGTTAGAATTTTTCAAAGCACTATCGATGTTTACGGCCGGTTTCGGCCGGTGTAGGAGCGAATGGGTTAAAGTTGAATGCAAATGAGGACGAATATGTATCCGATTTACAGATGTCCTCCACGGTAGTGATTTCTATTGTATTTTCCTCATTAATTATTCATGATTTTGATAAAGATGCACAAAAGATATCAAAATGTGGTGAGAACAACAGTCTCGCCACTTGACTTCGTCTCGTGGCATACTTTTTTTAAAGAGTACATGCAGATGCACGGGAAAATGGAATCTATTTGTTTTATATTAATATGCTGGGTTTATAAAATGTTAACAATTAAGATAGTGGAAGATATATAGAATCTCATGCAGGTATCCTGAGGAGGTACTCTGGAGCAGAGTGTACTTAAAATACATTCACTCGAGCAAGCTACATTGTAGGTAAACTGCAGCATATATATATGCATGCATGTCAAGCTAGGTAAACTGCAGCATATATTATATACATACATGTCAAGCTAGGTAAACTGCAGCATATATATATACATACATGTCAAGCTAGGTAAACTGCAGCATATATATATGCATGCATGCATGTCAAGCTAGGTAAACTGCAGCATATATATCGCATGCATGCATGTCAGGCTAGATAAACTGCAGCATATATTATTTGCATGCATGCATGTCAGGCTAGATAAACTGCAGCATATATATATGCATACATGTCAAGCTAGGTAAACTGCAGCATATATTATATGCATGCATGCATGTCAAGCTAGGTCAACTGCAGCATATATTATTTGCATGCATGCATGTCAGGCTAGATAAACTGCAGCATATATATATGCATACATGTCAAGCTAGGTAAACTGCAGCATATATTATATGCATGCATGCATGTCAAGCTAGGTCAACTGCAGCATATATTATTTGCATGCATGCATGTCAGGCTAGATAAACTGCAGCATATATATATGCATACATGTCAGGCTAGATAAACTGCAGCATATATACATATGCATACATGTCAAGCTAGGTAAACTGCAGTATATATATATATGCATGCATGCATGTCAAGCTAGGTAAACTGCAGCATATATTATATGCATGCATGTCAAGCTAGGTAAACTGCAGCATATATTATATGCATGCATGTCAGGCTAGATAAACTGCAGCATATATATATGCATGCATGTCAAGCTAGGTAAACTGCAGCAAATATACATACATGTCAAGCTAGGTAAACTGCAGCATATATATCGCATGCATGCATGACAAGTTCATCAATCTATAAATTATTAAAAAAATTATAAATTATTGAAATTATTGAAGAATGAAAATCAGTACAAGGCCTAGACCTACATTTTAAAGCATTTCAATGCACCTTTACGTAGTTTCCCAGAATGCTTGAGGATTCTGCACGCGCAAGCGAGGTCAGGGTACAAAATAGAAAATAGAAAATATTCAGAGAGAATGAAGAAATTCAGTAGAAAACTTAAAAGTGCATAAGAAGAATTACAAAGATAGATGGAAATTATCAAGCAAAGGAAATATTATTTCTGTTCTTGATTAGTTACAGTAGTCATATTTTCCTCAATACACGATCAATTCTGAATATTTTTTCCCCATGACCTCTCTTGCGCGTGCCGAATCATGAAGCATTCTGGGAAACTACGAAAAGGTCCATCAAAAATAAAACATTACCAAGGGAATATATCAAATCAAAAGGATAATTACAATGAATTAATTCAGAGAAAATAAAATTCATATCATTGTACATTTCAGGTGATTCCAAATTGCTGATTCCTTTACAGAGAAAATGTGCATGTTGATCGAAAGCTTGATGAATTGGACTATAAACATAATACTAGACAAACTACATGCTATATATATATGTGCAAGTGTTTTGAATAGGACTATAAATATAATACTAGACAAACTACATGCTATATATAAGTTATGTGCAAGTGTTTGAATAGGACTATAAATATAATACTAGACAAACTACATGCTATATATATATGTGCAAGTGTTTGAATAGGACTATAAACATAATACTAGACAAACTACATGCTATATATATATGTGCAAGTGTTTGAATAGGACTATAAATATAATACTAGACAAACTACATGCTATATATATATATATGTGCAAGTGTTTGAATCTCTAATGTTAAAAGTTTTTACACACAATTCAAATGTACACAAATGTATAAATTATTATAAATACTAGTACACATGGTATCAGTGTCATATTCCAACACTTTCATGGCCAAAATAAGCTGTTTGTCATACTGAATGTTAAAGCAGCCACATGGAAGAAAATTAGTCAGGCAAATTACTTACCATCATGATAATTTCGCGTGATTAAACTTCTCATCAAATCCCACGACCATTGTCGTAATATCGTTCCCAATGTCAACTTTGAAGTTCAAAAGGATTGATATGGAGACCAGTGAAGCAACGGTCAAGAAAATCCACGTTGATCAAGTTTGAACCCTATTAAACCTCCTAGGGTGGGTTCGAGTTATGCTATTTCAGCTTCACAATATTAGTTTTTATCTTCCACGTTCGTTGAAATCTACATTCCATTTTGATGATTGAAATCAGAGTCCAGAAAACAACTTGTTGATCGGCAAATCCTGGCAAAGTTTGACCGAAATCAAATCGTAAGAGAACTCTTCTGTTCGCAAACGTTCAAACCAAATCCACTGGTGATCGTAATAAGAATATTTTCAAGATTTTATCCTTGCACTCGCCGTCTGAAAGTCAACCATTTTGAAAACCATCGAACGTGACGTCACTGAGCCTGAGGTGAATCCCGAGGAGGGGGAGGGGGAGGGGGTACTTGGTCTGGGTTTTGATAGGGTTGTCCCGCTAGTCCGTCAACCCTATCTAAGACAACGACGTCTTGAAAATTCATACCCTGTCGTTCAAGACAGATCGGTAAAAAGTGGACCCTATCTAAGACTCTAAGAAATTCTATAACCCATTTTAGACAGTTATTGACAACTTTTAATAGTACTAGTTAGTAGTAATGCACGTATCAGCGGCTTCCCCGAGGGGTCGACCCCCGGGCTAACCACGGAGATATGTGGGGGAATACAGAGGGATTGGATGCAAACATCGCCCCTGGGGTCGGGAAAATGCTTGACTTTGTTTTATGGTTGGAAAATTGGGGTGGGGGATTTGTTGAAATTGTTTTCGTCACGAAACAAGAATAAGTGGGATATGAGATCACTGCTGACTAAATAAATGTAGATTTCGATGTGTTCTTGACTTGGGCTACCTGTGTGAAAATCCAACTTGGAACAGAGAGGCTGGGACGACCACAGGCAGCCCAAGCAATACATTTGTGGAGTGTACGAACGTGATTTACAGTGAATGTATGGGGCGAAAAATACGTATTTTTTGTTTTAATAAATTTGAACATACCTTGGTCCTATGTTGTTGTTTTAACAACAATTAAAATGCTATTTAACGTCATTCTGGTTGTTTTTTAGCCGTTTTAGAGCGGTTTTTGAAAAATTAGCCCACCAGTCAAAAACCGCTCTAAAACGGCTAAAAACCAGCCAGAATGACGTTAAATAGCATTAACAACATAGGACCAAGGTATGTTCAAATTTATTAAAACAAAAAATACGTATTTTTCGCCCCATACATTCACTGTAAATCACGTTCGTACACTCCACAAATGTATTGCTTGGGCTGTCTGTGGGACGACTGACAACTGTAATCACAGAAATACAATTTTCAGGCTAACTTTGTTATTGTTTGTTTGACAAAATAAGTAATTGAGAAATGGCTTCTATTTGTAACACCTATTTGGGAGCTGAACTAGAACATGTTATATTTTATTGGAACACAAATGTACGTTTTAAACCATTCCATAGGCATTTACAACCTCTTTGACGGTGTGCACTCATGAAAGCCCACAACCAACTAATACATTTGTACTTTTTGTACATTTTTTGTACATTACATGTACAGTCTTATAAAGTTAATTAAAATTCCATTTGCTGTTGAAATTAAGCTTAGAGTGTTTATAGAAATAACATTAGTAACGAGATTCAGTATTAAACTATATAGTCAATTGGCTCCATCGATCTCGACTTCAAGCTGGTTTCATGCAAAAGACGGTGGATTGTAGCTCATGGTTTTTCAGCTCAAGCTGTAATATGTTTTTTCCCTTGTAAAATAAAGTTTATTATTATTATTATTATTATGGAAGACCCTAACCAGGGGACTTTGAAAGGGATGACTCTCCCACCCCTGGGGGAAATGATCAAGATTGTTCCTGCCTTTTTACAATCCCCCTGGTTAGCCCGGGGGTCGACCCCTCGGGGAAGCCGCTGATACGTGCATAATCCTGTATAGTATAAGGCGCTTTTTATCAGAAATCAAAATTTAATAGCCTATCTAAGACTCTAAAAACTGAAAATTATGATCCTTGTTAGTTGCAGACCCTATTCAAGACAATTTAGGGTGAAATGTATATCCTATCTAAGACCAAAAGCTCAACCCCCCCCCCCCCCCCCCCCCCCCCCCCCCCCCCCCTGGGCACTGGTTTGATGCATGACACAGTGACACTGATGTGAACTAGGGACATGATGTTTTCAATCAAAAAACTCATATAAAAGCTAATGCAAACAAAAACAGCGAGGGAAATCCTTACATTTATCATAAGTTCAAGGTTTTTTTCTTCGTTTCGTGTCATCTTGTTGACATTCTTTCTCCGTACTGCATGACTGCAACATGGCGTGTGTCTCGACACGTTCTTGACAATTATCAATGTTATCAATTTAATTGGCTACGTCGGGCTTTTGGTATACCTGATTCTAATGTTACTGCTGTTGTAATAAGGAATTAAATATACAAATTGTTTATTTCTAATGTTGCACATTGAATTCAATAGACGAAGCATTTCACTTTCGATTAGAAACGACTAGAAGTAGTCTATTTTTAACTTCTCTACTGAAAATGATCAACATTCCCTTATTTGGCATGGATCAACGTAGAAATGTGACCCCTGAATTACTGACGCAGACGTTTCCATAGCAACCAACCATGTGATCAGAATTTCGCGAAATTACTAGTACTGAATTGCTGCTTGTAAAAACGCCTCAGAATCAAAAATGGCCGAGTCCTTCCTTACAAACCTTCGGGAGGATGTCCAATGTTCTTTGTGTAGCGACACAATGATTGAACCTAAGCTTGTAGAATGTTTCCATACATTCTGTAAGGCTTGTATAAAGAGAAATGCTGAACTCATTGGAGACATCAACATCTTCAAGTGTGATAAATGTTTGTCTGAAACGTTGCTGGGAGAACTAAGCAGCGTGGACGACCTACCACCAAGTCCTGTGCACGCAAGAATCGTACAAGTCTTAGAGTTTCTAGAAACCGATCAGGTTTGCTCTGTTTCAGCGACTCATTCCCCAGCATTGTGGCACTGTTTAGACTGCAATCGATTGTTGTGTGACGAGTGTCTGAACATCCATTCTGTGTTTAATAAAGAACACAAAGTCGTTTCCTCGTCAGACTTGAAGAATGTTCAAAACCTTGAAGCGATCCTGACAAGAGAAAGTATTTGCAAAACTCACTGTAGTCAAAGTATGGACTTATATTGCAAAGACTGTGAGGTATTGATTTGTTGCATTTGCTGGAAAGACGGCCACAGGGATCATAAAACGTTGACTTTACAAGAGGTCGCCGCCATTCAGAAAGCTCTGCTCTCTAAAACCCTTGACGACATTGAGAATCTACGATGCAACGCAAAGGAAAAGAAACAGCAAGAGGAAATCGCTCTGAAAATAAAAAGCGACGGGGAGAAAGCCAAAGAAGAAGTACAAAATGCTACCAAAAAGTTAGTCAATATTCTACTTGACCAAGAACAACAATTGTTGAATGAAATCCAGAGAAGCGTAGCGAAGGCTGACAGGAATCTGCGTGTAATACGTCACATCCCAGCAACACAGGAATACATCCGAAACATCCTTGAAAAGGGACTAGTGAGTGAAATGGTCGACATTCAACAGGAAGATTCCTCCAACAAGTGCACCTACAGCCCATTCAAAAGAGAAAGTTCAAGAATTGTCTTCGACCCCAATAAAGAGCTAAGTGAACAAGTAAACGCTGGACTTGGAAAAGTACGCCTGCGTTGTAAGTCAGACCCAATGTTGAGTACAATTCAAGTTGACGGTCATCTTGAGGTACTGAAGAAAGTCAAGCTGACTGTGGAGACTAAAACGTCTGCAGGAGAACTCAATAACGAACCAACTGATGATGTGGATGTACAGATCAGACCTGAAGATGATGTGAAAGTGGAAGAAAGAAAAATGAGAAGTTGTGGTAAAATACAAGTGGAATTTATCCCTCAAGTAGCTGGTCAATTGACAGCACAGGTTCAAGTGAACGGCAATGCTGTATCTAACAGTCCACTAGTGATGGATGTCAAGCCACAACACATGGAGGAAATAGCAGGAGATTCTAAGTTAAAAAGTGCCTTGAATACAGGATCTAGAAACTTCACTGGTATTGCAGTGAATAAGACTAACAGTAGGATTGCTGTAGCAGATTGGAAATCCCACTGTGTTAGAGTATTCAACATGGATGGAGATTTGTTACTAACGTATGGTAGTCAAGGCAGTGGACAGGGACAGTTGTGTCGTCCTCAAGGTTTAGCATTTCTCAACGAAACAGATTTAGTGATAGCTGACTGTTGTAATCATAGAATATGTATAGTGAACACTATAACAGGGACTCTGGTGAAAACCTTTGGTTGTTATGGTAATGGCAATGGACAGTTTTATATCCCATATGGTGTACATGTTGATGATGACTGTAACATTGTTGTGGCTGACCAGGGTAATTATCGTGTACAAGTCTTTACAAAGAACGGTGAATATAAATATCAATTCAGTTTGTCAAATCAGGGAGGTTTTAGTCCATGGTGTTCAGTTACACACAATGGACTGTTTTACGTGAGTGATGGTAGTAAGAACGTGATTCATGTGATTGAGATGAAAGACAACTCACCAACTATAATATCCACTATTGGAGGGAATTGTCATGCTTCTTGTCAGTTGCAGAACCCCTTGGGTCTTGCTATTGATAATAACCACAATCTACTGTCGTGTGATGCTGATTCTTACTCTGTTCATAAGTTAACATTGGATGGTCGATTTATAGGAAAGACAAGGAAACTAAGTAACTACCCCGGATATATAGCAGTATTAAATGATGGTCAGTTTATTTGCACTACAGATGGTGGATGTGTTTTCTGTTTCTAGGAAAACAGTCTTCAACATTCAAACTCAGTTTCAACTGAAAACTTGGTTGAATTAACCATATTCATTAGAGAGTGTTTAAAATTGACAATTTGGGGGATAATGTAATGATTGCACATTTTATTGATTATATCTTTTGTTAGGATTTCAATCAGTTTGGAATTTAAACATATTATTATACATTATATTTAGGTTATTTTTAAAAGTTTTAATTATAGATTAATATTTCATTTAATTATAGATTAATAGTGTAAGTAGCGCTTTGAGCACCAGAAAAAGTGATTGATAAATAATAAAGTGTTATTATTATTATTATTAATGTTTGGAATGTGCTTACTATAGTGCGATCACAAAGAAAACAAGCCATATATTTATTACTCGGGCTTCCTGTGGAAGGCCGGACTCTAAAAATGCAGGTCGTCCTCGTCTTTGACCTCAAATCGCAGCTCTACTTTACAGTCGTTCCTTGTTTGGGGGCGTGGAGATTGGGGAGAGAAAGCAAAAGGCGAGAAGTTCGATATCAGTTTTTACAACAATTGTCAAATTTCTCACGCGCTGATTGGATAAGAGGACAGACGCATAGAATGACGTTTCGCTCGCGCACGGAACCAGCGCACACTTGAATCAGATTTTCTTTCAAATTTATTTGTCGTTTTGGGAGCCTTTTCACATGCAGCCCAACCATTGCTTTTGAGGCTACTAAATAATAAAATAGAATGATATTTGCGTCTTTTTTTATGGATTTCCTGTGGTAGAGCGCGCACAATGCGTATATGTCGGGCTCCCTGTGCATAAAAATATATTATGTTTGGCTCCCTGTGCGCGTCCCGCAAGAAGCGCCCGCAGCAATGTACATAGTGAAAGCGTATTACTTTTATAAAATACAATTATGATTTTAAGGCAAGTTTTCAATTTTGTTCGTTACAAAAATGTTTGAATATCTGCGCGCGCGTGCTGTGTGCTATCATAAAGCACGCGGAATACGCATCCTTTGGCCAATCAGAGCGCGCGTTATATCATAGTTATTTTATAAACATATTCAATATACACATTGCTGCAGGCGCGTCACGCAAGACGTACACAGGGATCCCAACATTATACATTTCTATGCACAGGGAACCCAATATAATAGGTATCGCGCGCGCGCTCTACCACAGGAAACCCATAAAAAAAGACGCGCGCATGCAAATATATATTTTTAATAATTATAAATAGCCTCAGAAACAATGGTTGGGCTTCCTGTGTCTTTTCCGCTTTCCTAAGTAAATATTGTTGTAAAAAAAAAAAAATCCAACATGATTTTCCATTGTCTGTACTGTTATCGACAACTGGATGACACCATAAATTGTTCAACATTTTACAGTTAAAAAATTCGCTACGCTCGTTGTTCGACTTGATTCCAATCCTGTTTTTTGATTGTCGTGTCCATTTCATTGCTATTTTTAAGTTACCCCTACCCCCTTTTATGGGCGTGGTTCAAGGGGTCATGTAGCCATGGATGTCATTGCAGGTCATCAAGTCTTGCTCGGTTCTCTGTAAGTTATTCCAGCATGATCGACCCTACGTAGTCTCAGGTCCAGCAGTATTTCGATGGATTGATGTTGCTGTTCGCGGTCACCCTGTGGAATTGATATGCGCGCGTGCTCTATTGACTTCACAATGGCTTGCTTCAAGTGTATTTTACATGAAAACGTTGGATGCAGATGTTGAACTATTTTTTCTGTCTTTAATGAGTCCTAGATATGGCTAGAACGGTTCAAATATCCGTTAGAAGTGCAGGAGATTCGATAGCGACAACGGAAGACCATCGCGTTGGAACGAATTAACGCAAAGATTTCTACCGAGGACGGGCAGTTGAACCAGCCGTACAATGCATCGGTGAGATCATCAGCTAAGAAAACCATTCAGTCTATTTGCTTAGTTTATGCAATAACAAGGGATATGTTTTATTATAACATAGGTATGGCATAACGCGCTCTCTGATTGGTTGGTCACGGCGGGGCCAACCACCCCCCAAAATGGAGCATTAAAGTTGCTTTTCGCGATAACTTTTCATCCCATGTGTTTAGTTTGACCAAACTTCGTATATAGGGTCACCTTATTATGATAAATATTTTGATGTTTTGTGACGTCATTATGAATGTGTTATGACGTCATAATGGATGTTGCAATAGTGTAACCATTTTTAGGAATATGGAATCTACTTCATTTATGTAGCGATAATTATACACTTTGTCAAGAGGAGTTGAACACCGAAAACCGTTTGTCGATAGCATAAAAATATGTTGAGTTATAACAAATTCTATATAAGCTCCCCACCCCTCCCCTGAATATCATGATGGTTAAAAACATATGGCAAATAAACTCCTTGACGATTTTTTTTTATTTCTTTATAAAATGGATCCATTTTTGTTGTAATATGCAAGACTAAAGGGCTTCTAAAATCGTATGATGTTGAAATTTTGATTTTCGTCCTGAGAATAGAAATATTAGCGATTGTTTAAATTGTGACGTCATAATGCATGACGTCACTAAAGTACGATTTATGGAATTAAAGACGATATATAGATACTCGAACATGGAAATGTTTCATATATCCTTTCTCAGTGACAGTACAACCTATTTCCAATGTTATCTGTACACTCAAGCATAAAAATATACAATAAATTAATTAATATCGCGAAATTTCCCAATAGTCTCAAACAGTCCGTGCATAACCAACCTTTAGCAAAGTTCAAATATTGATTACTCAGCTAATAATAACGCTAATAACAAACGGTTTTCGGCATTCAACTCCTCTTAACAACATCTTTCATCGCCGCTACATAAATGAAGTGGATTTCATATTGCTAAAAATGGTTCAATTATTGCAACATCCATAGTGACGTCATAAAACATCCATAATGACGTCACAAAGCATCACAAATATTTATCATCATGAGGTCACCCTATATGCGAAGTTTGGTCAAAATAAACACATGGGATGGTAAGCTATGGCGAAATATACTTTTTACCCACGTTTTGATGCTCCATTTGGGGGGGTGGTTGGCCCCGACGTGGTTAGCGTGTGTCCGTAAGCCCACGGACACACGCTATGGCCACAGACACACGCTACGGCCACGGACACACGCTCACTTCATGGTCATAGCGCGCGCGCTCTGAAATCAACCGGAAAATGAAATTGTTTTATTTGAAATTGCAGTGATTGTACTATATTAATCACTACGTTCTCTGTAAGTCTTTGAGCGCTAAAATAAATACCCGACCAAGATTTCTTTTTCTGCGCGCGTTTCTTCAGAGAGAGCGATAAATGAAACTGGGTCCAGTTCTAGACTGTCTATTTCACCTCGAGTGGAAGCCATAATTTAGTTTGGCGATTTTCTGTGCGACTTTTAAGTTCTTGTTTTAGTAGATCAAGCCATTCGAGGTTTCTTTTTCCTTTAGTTTCAACACATTATGCGTCTTTTTGACGTCGATCAATCTCACCATAAAAACAAAATGGCGACCATGGTAAGCATGTGCGAACTAGTCCGAACTCACTGGGAATTATTGCGCAACATTTGCATATTGTTGAATTCCGCCTCCCGACCCCCCCCCCCCAAAAAAAAACAAACAACGCAAAAGTACCAATAAAACAGGGATTTGTATCCTGAATTTCGTCTTTTCTCTGATATTCAAGTCTAAAATTATACTAAAACAATATTATTATTCACCTCAGGCTCAGTGATTATGGTGAATCCTCGACTTCGTCTCTGTGAATATTCACTGATAATCACTTCGCCTTCACCGAATAATAATATTGTCAAATATAACTTTTCGATGAAATAAAATCATGCACTCAATATATAACTGAAGAATATTGGAAATTACAAAGTTTGTAAAACATCATTATTGTGATTGTCTAATATATACAGCATTACAAATAAAAATCTCCATCTATTCATATGTTTTGTCATATGACAAAATCTTGATAACCATGAGAATAACTGCCGTTCACACACTTCAGTGTTAACATCCTGAAAAATGGTAAAATTGAGACAAAAGTTAGATATTATATTTCAATAGTTTCTTTTTGTATACTATGTTTACAACCTTAAATAGCTAAGCAATTTGTTATAAATACATTGCTGTAGTTATCATGGTAAGTTGTAGAGGGTACTCAGGGGCCCGGGGCGGATCTAGAGATTTTGAAAGGGGGGTGCACCACTAAGGGGCCATAAGGCCCCTTCCTCTAGGGCATGTGGGGGCATGCTCCCCCAGAACATTTTGAAATCTAGAAGCTCGAAAATGTAATTTTCATCCATTCTGGGCATCAAATGGTGGGGAAACGTAGGCAAATATGTATCGGGTCCAACTCAAAGGGTGAAGCACCGGCCCCCCATGCCCCCCCCCCCCCCCCCCCCCTGCATCCGCCCCTGGGGGTATACTTCATATTTTATAATTTAGGGATTCTTCAGTGTTTTGGAGATTATAGGGAACACACTGGGAGGGGGAAAGACGAACTATTGGAGATTATAGGGGGCACACTGGGAGGGGGAAAGACGAACTATTGGAGATTATAGGGGGCACACTGGGAGGGGGAAAGACGAACTATTGGAGATTATAGGGGGCACACTGGGAGGGGGAAAGACGAACTATTGGAGATTATAGGGGGCACACTGGGAGGGGGAAAGACGAACTATTAGAGATTATAGGGGGCACACTGGGAGGGGGAAAGACGAACTATTGGAGATTATAGGGGGCACACTGGGAGGGGGAAAGACGAACTATTAGAGATTATAGGGGGCACACTGGGAGGGGGAAAGACGAACTATTGGAGATTATAGGGGGCACACTGGGAGGGGGAAAGACGAACTATTGGAGATTATAGGGGGCACACTGGGAGGGGGAAAGACGAACTATTGGAGATTATAGGGGGCACACTGGGAGGGGGAAAGACGAACTATTGGAGATTATAGGGGGCACACTGGGAGGGGGAAAGACGAACTATTGGAGATTATAGGGGGCACACTGGGAGGGGGAAAGACGAACTATTGGTAGGTTCTGTTCAATGAAGGATACAATTGCAGTCAATGTCATATATTTTAGGAGTTAACTATAAGTAGCCATGCAGGTTATGATTTAGTGAATTTCACATAAATATAATAATATTGATTCCACTTCTCTATGACTTTGGTAATGTTTTAGGATATTCTGAAGTAAATTCATGCATATTAATACACTTTCAAAAACTCATGCATAATTAATGAGCATTTCGTCCAATCAGAAGGACGAAATCCATCACGTGCATGTACCTTTATCCCCGGTATATGCACTGCTTATTAGATTCTTTATATAAAGAAGGTCGAAATCCATCACGTGCATGTACCTTTATCCCCAGTATATGCACTGCTTATTAGATTCTTTATATAAAGAAGGACGAAATCCATCACGTGCATGTACCTTTATCCCCGGTATATGCACTGCTTATTAGATTCTTTATATAAAGAAGGACGAAATCCATCACGTGCATGTACCTTTATCCCCAGTATATGCACTGCTTATTAGATTCTTTATATAAAGAAGGACGAAATCCATCGCGTGCATGTACCTTTATCCCCGGTATATGCACTGCTTATTAGATTCTTTATATAAAGAAGGACGAAATCCATCACGTGCATGTACCTTTATGCCCAGTATATGCACTGCTTATTAGATTCTTTATATAAAGAAGGACGAAATCCATCACGTGCATGTACCTTTATCCCCGGTATATGCACTGCTTATTAGATTCTTTATATAAAGAAGGACGAAATCCATCACGTGCATGTACCTTTATCCCCGGTATATGCACTGCTTATTAGATTCTTTATATAAAGAAGGACGAAATCCATCGCGTGCATGTACCTTTATCCCCGGTATATGCACTGCTTATTAGATTCTTTATATAAAGAAGAACGAAATCCATCACGTGCATGTACCTTTATGCCCAGTATATGCACTGCTTATTAGTCGATTCTTTATATAAAGAAGGACGAAATCCATCACGTGCATGTACCTTTATCCCCGGTATGTGCACTGCTTATTAGATTCTTTATATAAAGAAGGACGAAATCCATCACGTGCATGTACCTTTATCCCCGGTATATGCACTGCTTATTAGATTCTTTATATAAAGAAGGACGAAATCCATCACGTGCATGTACCTTTATCCCCGGTATATGCACTGCTTATTAGATTCTTTATATAAAGAATTCTAATGAAGATGGTTTATTTATATATAAAAAGCAATCCTCATTAGTATTCTTTATATAAAGAAGGACGAAATCCATCACGTGCATGTACCTTTATCCCCGGTATATGCACTGCTTATTAGATTCTTTATATAAAGAAGGACGAAATCCATCACGTGCATGTACCTTTATGCCCAGTATATGCACTGCTTATTAGATTCTTTATATAAAGATGGACGAAATCCATCACGTGCATGTACCTTTATCCCCGGTATATGCACTGCTTATTAGATTCTTTATATAAAGAAGGACGAAATCCATCACGTGCATGTACCTTTATCCCCAGTATATGCACTGCTTATTAGATTCTTTATATAAAGAAGGACGAAATCCATCGCGTGCATGTACCTTTATCCCCGGTATATGCACTGCTTATTAGATTCTTTATATAAAGAAGGACGAAATCCATCACGTGCATGTACCTTTATGCCCAGTATATGCACTGCTTATTAGATTCTTTATATAAAGAAGGACGAAATCCATCACGTGCATGTACCTTTATCCCCGGTATATGCACTGCTTATTAGATTCTTTATATAAAGAAGGACGAAATCCATCACGTGCATGTACCTTTATCCCCGGTATATGCACTGCTTATTAGATTCTTTATATAAAGAAGGACGAAATCCATCACGTGCATGTACCTTTATCCCCAGTATATGCACTGCTTATTAGATTCTTTATATAAAGAAGGACGAAATCCATCGCGTGCATGTACCTTTATCCCCGGTATATGCACTGCTTATTAGATTCTTTATATAAAGAAGGACGAAATCCATCACGTGCATGTACCTTTATGCCCAGTATATGCACTGCTTATTAGTCGATTCTTTATATAAAGAAGGACGAAATCCATCACGTGCATGTACCTTTATCCCCGGTATATGCACTGCTTATTAGATTCTTTATATAAAGAAGGACGAAATCCATCACGTGCATGTACCTTTATCCCCGGTATATGCACTGCTTATTAGATTCTTTATATAAAGAAGGACGAAATCCATCACGTGCATGTACCTTTATCCCCGGTATATGCACTGCTTATTAGATTCTTTATATAAAGAAGGACGAAATCCATCACATGCATGTACCTTTTATGCCCAGTATATGCACTGCTTATTAGATTCTTTATATAAAGAAGGACGAAATCCATCACGTGCATGTACCTTTATCCCCGGTATATGCACTGCTTATTAGATTCTTTATATAAAGAATTCTAATGAAGATGGTTTATTTATATATAAAAAGCAATCCTCATTAGTATTCTTTATATAAAGAAGGACGAAATCCATCACGTGCATGTACCTTTATCCCCGGTATATGCACTGCTTATTAGATTCTTTATATAAAGAAGGACGAAATCTATCACGTGCATGTACCTTTATCCCCAGTATATGCACTGCTTATTAGATTCTTTATATAAAGAAGGACGAAATCCATCACGTGCATGTACCTTTATCCCCGGTATATGCACTGCTTATTAGATTCTTTATATAAAGAATGACGAAATCCATCACGTGCATGTACCTTTATGCCCAGTATATGCACTGCTTATTAGATTCTTTATATAAAGAAGGACGAAATCCATCTCAAGGTACTTAAGGCCTGGTTCAAGCCTTAAATAGCAGAAAAACGAAAAAAATTATTATGTCTAATCATTTTGACTAAACATCACAAAACTTGGCACAGCTTGAGAGTTTTATATCCTCTACTCATTTAAGAGAATGCAATCCAAAACAGCGTATCACGTGGTTAACCACGTGACAAAGAATTTTGAAAACAAAATATAAAATGCGGTCGCCAGTTTAAGAGGAAAGTGAAAGCAAATAGTTGTGTATAATCACGTTTATGATCATCTATTAATCCTCGTTTAGAAAACCTGTCTCCCGCTTTTTGCAAGGAGAATATTTCGGAAAAGAGGTCACGTGACCATTTCATCAGATTATATTTCTGTAGTTTTCTCTTAAACTATATATAATTCCGAGGTTTTCTAAACGCTATCTTGTTTAACTGGTTATCCTTAACTCTATTACGTAAAAGGTATTTCATTGTGAATTGAATTCGCGACCGCATTTAAGAAAAACTATATTTTCCTCCATAAGGTCACGTGACCACATGACGTCACAATTGTTAGATCCAAATTGTCTCAAATCTTGTATATAACCTTATGCCTAAATATGAGTGCCTAAGTAAATTAGAGCAGCGAGTTATTACAAGAAATGTGATTTTCCAAATTGCCTTTTTGAACCAGGCCTTAAGTACCTTGAGATCACGTGCATGTACCTTTATCCCCGGTATATGCACTGCTTATTAGATTCTTTATATAAAGAATGACGAAATCCATCACGTGCATGTACCTTTATGCCCGGTATATGCACTGCTTATTAGATTCTTTATATAAAGAAGGACGAAATCCATCACGTGCATGTACCTTTATGCCCAGTATATGCACTGCTTATTAGATTCTTTATATAAAGAAGGACGAAATCCATAACGTGCGTGTACCTTTATCCCCGGTATATGCACTGCTTATTAGATTCTTTATATAAAGAATGACGAAATCCATCACGTGCATGTACCTTTATGCCCGGTATATGCACTGCTTATTAGATTCTTTATATAAAGAATGACGAAATCCATCACGTGCATGTACCTTTATGCCCAGTATATGCACTGCTTATTAGATTCTTTATATAAAGAAGGACGAAATCCATCACGTGCATTATGCCCGGTATATGCACTGCTCATTAGATTCTTTATATAAAGAAGGACGAAACCCATCACGTGCATGTACCTTTATCCCCGGTATATGCACTGCTTATTATATTCTTTATATAAAGAAGGACGAAATCCATCACGTGCATGTACCTTTATGCCCAGTATATGCACTGCTTATTAGATTCTTTATATAAAGAAGGACGAAATCCATCACGTGCATGTACCTTTATGCCCGGTATATACACTGCTTATTAGATTCTTTATATAAAGAAGGACGAAATCCATCACGTGCATGTACCTTTATCCCCGGTATATGCACTGCTTATTAGATTCTTTATATAAAGAAGGACGAAATCCATCACGTGCATGTACCTTTATGCCCAGTATATACACTGCTTATTAGATTCTTTATATAAAGAAGGACGAAATCCATCACGTGCATGTACCTTTATCGCCGGTATATGCACTGCTTAATAGATTCTTTATATAAAGAATGACGAAATCCATCACGTGCATGTACCTTTATGCCCAGTATATGCACTGCTTATTAGATTCTTTATATAAAGAAGGACGAAATCCATCACGTGCATGTACCTTTATCCCCAGTATATGCACTGCTTATTAGATTCTTTATATAAAGAAGGACGAAATCCATCACGTGCATGTACCTTTATGCCCAGTATATGCACTGCTTATTAGATTCTTTATATAAAGAATGACGAAATAGATCACGTGCATGTACCTTTATGCCCAGTATATGCACTGCTTATTAGATTCTTTATATAAAGAAGGACGAAATCCATCACGTGCATGTACCTTTATCCCCGGTATATGCACTGCTTATTAGATTCTTTATATAAAGAAGGACGAAATCCATCACGTGCATGTACCTTTATCCCCGGTATATACACTGCTTATTAGATTCTTTATATAAAGAAGGACGAAATCCATCACGTGCACGTACCTTTATCCCCGGTATATGCACTGCTTATTAGATTCTTTATATAAAGAAGGACGAAATCCATCACGTGCATGTACCTTTATCCCCGGTATATGCACTGCTTATTAGATTCTTTATATAAAGAAGGACGAAATCCATCACGTGCATGTACCTTTATGCCCAGTATATGCACTGCTTATTAGATTCTTTATATAAAGAATGACGAAATCCATCACGTGCATGTACCTTTATCCCCGGTATATGCACTGCTTATTAGATTCTTTATATAAAGAAGGACGAAATCCATCACGTGCATGTACCTTTATGCCCAGTATATATATGCACTGCTTATTAGATTCTTTATATAAAGAAGGACGAAATCCATCACGTGCATGTACCTTTATCCCCGGTATATGCACTGCTTATTAGATTCTTTATATAAAGAAGGACGAAATCCATCACGTGCATGTACCTTTATCCCCGGTATATGCACTGCTTATTAGATTCTTTATATAAAGAAGGACGAAATCCATCACGTGCATGTACCTTTATGCCCAGTATATGCACTGCTTATTAGATTCTTTATATAAAGAAGGACGAAATCCATCACGTGCATGTACCTTTATCCCCGGTATATGCACTGCTTATTAGATTCTTTATATAAAGAAGGACGAAATCCATCACGTGCATGTACCTTTATGCCCGGTATATACACTGCTTATTAGATTCTTTATATAAAGAAGGACGAAATCCATCACGTGCATGTACCTTTATCCCCGGTATATGCACTGCTTATTAGATTCTTTATATAAAGAAGGACGAAATCCATCACGTGCATGTACCTTTATCCCCGGTATATGCACTGCTTATTAGATTCTTTATATAAAGAATGACGAAATCCATCACGTGCATGTACCTTTATCCCCGGTATATACACTGCTTATTAGATTCTTTATATAAAGAAGGACGAAATCCATCACGTGCATGTACCTTTATCCCCGGTATATGCACTGCTTATTAGATTCTTTATATAAAGAAGGACGAAATCCATCACGTGCATGTACCTTTATCCCCGGTATATACACTGCTTATTAGATTCTTTATATAAAGAAGGACGAAATCCATCACGTGCATGTACCTTTATCCCCGGTATATGCACTGCTTATTAGATTCTTTATATAAAGAAGGACGAAATCCATCACGTGAATGTACCTTTATCCCCGGTATATGCACTGCTTATTAGATTCTTTATATAAAGAATTCTAATGAGGATGGTTTTAGATATAAAAAGAAATCCTCATTAGTATTCTTTATATAAAGAATACTAATAAGGGAAGGTCTCATATTGGTGTCGTATCATTGACCTCCCAGTGTTCCCTGTACGGGACGACATATATATGTTGTCTGGAAAGACCGCTCCTTGGTCACACTTTCGGACCGTCGTTCAATTGTATGATCTTTTTATAATAATAATAATACTTTATTCAAATACTAAATAATATTTGAAAAGGAGAAACTTTGAGGTTAACCCTAGTCTCCTTTGTGAGAGTATTAGTAGTATATCGGTGCGCATGTGTGAGGCGTTACAAGCAACACGATACTGCTATGTTTGTGTTTTCCTTGCTGTTTTTTACTGAAATCATCCGAAAATGCATTTTTTTTAAAATATCGTTTTTGATGCTGTCCAATAAACTCACAGATCGTGTTTTATCGGGTCTAAAACCCGATAAAACACTCCTGCTTGTTTATTAAACAGTACTTATAAAATAACTTGTATATAATTTGCGCTCTCATTGGTCGAGACCCGTGTTTCTATAAGAGTACAGAAACATGTTTCCATGACAACGACGAAAACTTCGCCAAATCGGTCTTGAAAAAAACTTAAAAGCGTGCTTCGTTATTTTATAAATTTAAAGCTTTCACAATCGATGTCCGTGTTTCTGTACTCTTATAGAAACACTTGGGATGTTGGGAGAACACTTGAAAAGCTTTAGAATCACTCGCGGACAGTTGCGAGAAAAAGGGATTTCGTTTTATTTCACCAATAGAACCCCTTTGGTGTACCATTTCCAAAACTAGTATCGAAAACTTAAAGAGCTTTTTATTTTCTTCAAAATTGAAGAAAGTCGAAATTCCCTCAAAATAGCGTTCGGCCGACGATGACGCGTAGCGAAAATTAAGCATTTTCGATGTGTTCGTGTCGAAAAACCGACGTATGTACGAAACTAACATTTTGCTACTTACAAAGGTATTATTTCCTCTTTCCAAAACACTAAAAATCTCTTTGAATCTAACTATTTCTTTAGATCTCTAATTGAGATGCTATCGTAGTATCTGAACGAACGCGTAAAATTTACCTATTTTCAAATCCATCAAACGCTTCTTGATACATGGAGTTTGAGCTTAAAAATATATGTATCTTAAAGCTTTGCCATTGAACATGACTGTGTACAAATATTATTGATGCAGCTCTAAAACTCTTCCGGTGGGAAGCGTAAACACAGAGCATGTTTTTACCGTAATACGTTACACGGGCATAATCATTAATGAGACATGAAATTGACAACACAACGTTTATAAAAATAGGCAGTCTAGGACTGCATGTGGCTACTGTTAGTAATAAAGTTCAGAATTATATTAAATATCACATGCTCATATTAATAATAGGAGTAAAAAGAGAACTGCAGAGGTGTTTTTGATTGACCTTGTCTAGTAGTCAAGATAAAACTGTTATTATTATTTTAATAATAATAACAGTTTTATCTTGACTACTGAGATCAGTGTGAAAACCGCATCGTACTACAATCTCACTATCCTTTAGGATGTTTGTGAAAAGCATGGATAAACATATATATAAGCCACGCCACCGGCTACGCCCATTTTTAATTTTTTTTTTGGTAGAGGCGAGAGTATTTTTTTACCCTGAGTCCCACCTCCCTCTAGCCTGCGAATACAGCCGTCTAGCCTGCGAATACAGCCGCTTGTTTACGCTCGCCACAGGGGTCTCCCGAAAGAAGCGTCTGCGGAGTGAGGCCCACATTCCTGTACTGTGACCTCTGAGGTCATGACAGCTCGTGTTGTAAATCTGATACAACACAGCCGCTCATGTTGTGAACACTAATTCCAAACGGCCTGAGTTTGTTGATTCGGCAATCAAAGTTATTGTAGAACATGATTTTATTCATCTGTGCATATGATAAGTCCGATACAATCGCCCACGGCTCGACATTGTAATATTTTGTTCAGGTCGTTGAGTTTAATTTATGCAAATAATGTGATTACCAGCAAGCTGACCAATCAGCTTCTTTGACCAGAATCGGGTCAAAAATGACGTCACAGTACAGGAATTTGGGCCTCACTCCGCAGACGCTTCTTTCGGGAGACCCCTGTGGCGAGCGTAAAAAAGCGCCTGTATTCGCAGGCTAACCTCCCTCCTGCCAGAAAACAATGTTAGGTGATGTTGGATCGAATTCAGAGTTTTTAAAAACAAACTAACAATCCCCAATATCGTCTAACAAGGTCTTCAAACTGAGTGAAGTTATTGTCAATCCTGGTTAACTATAGTCTCCCTCGCAGCCGTGCTAATAGACTTGCCACAAGTCGACCACACTTTTTATTCTGATAGCGAGCGACGAAGTGGCGAGAATGAGCGAGCGACGAAGTCGCGAGTGATCGACTTGTTCCGCCTGCAGAATATCGAATTTAATTTGCATAAAACTGGCGCGAACTTTTTTATGACGTAATATTATCTCGTGTTTGAAGATTACCAGCAGTTGTCAAAATGCTCTGCTTGGAAAACATTTTAATGACCCAGATTATCGAAGAAAGTTTTTTCTAAATCCAACAAGGCTGAAGCGTTGTTTGCTTGAAATATAATTTCCAAGTTATTATTGTTTTGATGTTCAGATTACAGAATAACAAGCTCTGTTGTTTATTAACTTTGGTGGTTCAGATTACAGAATAACAAGCTCTGTTGTTTATTAACTTTGGTGGTTCAGATTACAGAATAACAAGCTCTGTTGTTTATTAACTTTGGTGGTTCAGATTACAGAATAACAAGCTCTGTTGTTTATTAACTTTGGTGGTTCAGATTACAGAATAACAAGCTCTGTTGTTTATTAACTTTGGTGGTTCAGATTACAGAATAACAAGCTCTGTTGTTTATTAACTTTGGTGGTTGCCGGATTTTGTATGCAAAGTTACGGGCTTCTTTTCACTCGATTTTAAAAAAACACTGGAACTTTTTCACTCGCTTAAACCTTCCGAGCGATAGGAAAAAGAGGAAAAACGGACTTTGAGAAAGTCTACCGTGCTAAGTGTCGTCACGCAACGCTCTCTCCCCTCAGACATAGCCTTGGAGAGCCTGTTCACAGGCTACTCAGACACGGCTGCTTACCCAAGCTGTTTTATAGCCAATCATATAAAGTTATTCGTTATTCATGTTCGCTGGTTGTCAATTCAACGACTCGCCGACACTCCCAGGCTCATGTTTCGTTGTTCATCTACGTAAGAACATTCGGCAAAGTTAGGAAATGAATTCACATACACCGACGATTTACTAGTCTTCCTGGCAGCCGTGTTTAGTGTATTGGTTTAGTCTTGGTTTAGTGTATTGTCCAGTTAAACTCTTTGATATTCGTTGATATGAAATTATTTCGCTGCAAAGCAAAACGCTTCGTCAATGGACGTCATCCTGTTTGTCACTGGTCTTTGGTTTGTTCTGGAGTAATGGCGACCACATGGAAACTCCGAAACGTAGCTTCGATGTTTCCATCAATCAATGAGAATGTCGACAATCCGAATTGTCGAAGTCGTACGTCGATCGATTGTCGACCGCCTACATCCGCTCGCTCGACTAATAACCCTCGATTCATGATTGGCCCCGAACTCTATCCGAAGATTCTATTGTTACATTACGGACTTACACACTCGATGGCATAGTGGCTTCGTTGCTAAGCAACAGTAGCCACAAAAACACTAGAAATAAATACAACAAAATATACCAAGTTGTAAATATGCTTTGAGTTCTCTTTATTGTTTCTAGGGATTAAATGTTAACCGTCCGGTTGGCTCAGTTGGTGCGGGGATTTACATTGACTGGTGCATAAAGTAGACATACCAGTAAGGCCATTTACGAAAGCATGTCTAGATTGGAGATATTTACACCATTCCCTGTTGACTTTGAAAATGCTCCATTATCACCAAATGAGAACACCAAATGTCCGCTTCCGATGGGCAAAATATAGTGAAGTTTGAAGTCGAAACTTTACCGAAAATCGTCATGTTTGGTACCGAAATGAAGCTCGGTTATCCATCTTTCATTTGCCGTAAAGATCCATGGGATAGCTGTTAAAGCACAGGGATACCGTCGCAAGTAAGTTAGATTTATCCAAGTCCGGGCCTGAGGGCGCTTGGGCTCCCTGTGCTATTGCTCAAAATCGTCAAACCGAGTTAGTATTTCGCTTCTAAATGTTTCTTCGATAATATTGGGCTCTAAATATACCTAACACAGACAGTTTGGTAGTTGTTGGAATGTCCAACGGTGTTTAATTGACTAAAGGAGCCTTATTTAACCTGTTTTGGAGCGAATTTTTACTGATACGAGTGATCAATCGAAGTCTATGTTCCGAAGGAAAGCCGCTGAGTGAATTTCGGCTCAGGATGACCGGAATAGTTGGCGATGTGAATAATAATATCATAATATCACATAAAAATGAATTACTTTACAATTGGATAGATATAAATTAAATGTAAAAAATGAATATTGTAAAATGTAATAATATAGAAAATGAAAAAAGAAGGCCACTCTTCCATAAGGTAGAGTGTTCCACGTACACAAATGGTGGTTCTAGAGAGGAACCTTTAAATGCATAAATTGGCTGTCTTTATACTACAGACGTACAATGCGTCCAGAAGAACTTGGGCAAATATATTTAGGACTGCTAGACGTACAATAGGTCCAGAAGAACTTGGGCAAATATATTTAGTGCGTCTAGATGTACAATGCGTCCAGAAGAACTTGGGCAAATATATTTAGTGCGTCTAGACGTACAATGCGTCCAGAAGAACTTGGGCAAATATATTTAGTGCGTCTAGACGTACAATAGGTCCAGAAGAACTTGGGCAAATATATTTAGGACTGCTAGACGTACAATAGGTCCAGAAGAACTTGGGCAAATATATTTAGTGCGTCTAGACGTACAATGCGTCCAGAAGAACATGGGCAAATATATTTAGGACGTCTAGATGTACAATGCGTCCAGAAGAACATGGGCAAATATATTTAGGACGTCTAGACGCACAATGCGTCCAGAAGAACTTGGGCAAAGATATTTAGGACGTCTAGACGTACAATGCGTCCAGAAGAACTTGGGCAAAGATATTTAGGACGTCTAGACGTACAATACGTCCAGAAGAACTTGGGCAAAGATATTTAGGGCATCTAAACGTACCTTTTAGTTCGTCTTATAATCTACCCGTCTAAGTTTTAAATACACTAGACGCATATAAAAGTACACTGACGCATTATGCGTCTGGATGCAGTATGCGCCTGGATGCAGCATACGTCTGTAGTATATGTTTAGCCTCAAAACATTATTTCTGAAAGCAGAACTGGATCATTGTTTAGGCTGTGGAATGTTTCATGTTTAAACTGTCCATTCTCGTCACAAAGTGTATGAGCCATCTTGTCAATAGCGATTGTGGAGATAACTGCCTGCACATATGCCTCTATCAAATCATCCAAACCCAGGCCAAGCTGGTAGAATTCACTGCAGTCATATCGAATCACACGAGCAGTATCTGAGTTCCACGAGCCGTCTGGATTCTTGAACGAAAGATTCGTCATGTAAGCATCGGTTTGATTGGTTCTTTCACCAAAGACATCAACAATCGGGCGAGATGCTCGTCTTGAATACATACCAATGGGTTTCAACCCTGTAGGAGTTGAACTTAGCATCACGCGTATATCAGACACGTAGACAATTCCCAGATCTGACGGAATGGTTCCGACGTGATAAAGCTTACCATTGGCATTGTGGTTATTATTTTGACAGGTGTACGCCCCTATGAATTGTTGGACTATAAAGAGATCATAGTGGTGGTCTTGTTTCAGAAAGTCTTGTAGCTCTTGTTCGTTATTTACGATGTAGACTCCTTGACCTGCGTTGCTGTATGGGACCTTGATCACAGCTTGGCCACCCATTTCATTCACTATATTTGCAATATCACTCTTGTGCACATCACACATTGTAAATGGTGTATTAATGGTCAAGCCACTCCCTTCTAGCTCTTGGTTAAACCTGCTGTAGGCTTTTGCCGCAAGTAACTTATTTCTCCCTCCAGCCAAACACGCAATAGGAGGATTGAGAATGAGAGTCTTTGTCGAGATTGGAAGACGATTCCATGGGCGTTGAGTGACATAGCGGAACGCTGCTCGGATGGGGTGCCACTCTCGGTCTTCTCCAATGACGTACAAGACACCATCACGGAACTCAAAGAATGGACTAGAAGTGCTGTCATAGGCAGGTACAAAATGGACTTCTTCATCAAAGATATCAGCCATAGTATGAGCATAGCCTGTAGTTTCTATCGGGTTCTTGTCATAAATGACTGCTAATTCCCCTTCGATTGGCTCTCTCTTATCCAGCGTAGTCTTGAATGTACGTTGTATGAAAGTACGGTAACCTCCTTGTTTCTGTTCTTGATCCAGAAGAGGCATGTACTTCTGACCAGATGGACAGGAGTTGTTTTCGATGATTACCATCTTCTTGTGGCCATCTTCCGTAGTAACTTTCATAACATCAGAACCAGTAATTTAAAAAAGAACAGATAGTGAAATAAAGTAACTTAAAGGCCGGTGCAAACGCTTCCAACATCGTTGGTTGTTGGGAGGGTTTGCACGCCTAGTCCAGAACTGGACCCAGTTTTATTTATCGCTCTGTCTGAAGAAAAAGGCGTGAAAAAATAAATCTGGGTCGAGCACATAAAGCACACCCTGTCCCAATATTTATTTTGTTGTGTGGTCGTTGAAGTGTGGACCCAACAATGTTGTGATCCGTTTGCACACTACCACCACCAACTGTCAACAATGTTGGGTGTTGGGAGCGTTACCACCTGATCTAATAACATGTTGTATTAACTACTTTGGAAAGAAGCCGTGAGACGTCAACGGGATTCGAACCCATGACGGCCTTCGCGATGCTAGTGGGATGCTCTTCCAAGTGATGAAGCCTCGAGGGCAGGTCGATAGTGCGCTTAGTACGTTATATATATCCCGCCCGTCATAGCGTGGTATATAGTAGTATGAACTCAGTGCGCATGAAATGAAATCAAAGAATCGAAAGTATGATATATATCTTGAAGTTGCAGTCAGGATTACGATACATTATTGATTATTAGTGTTTGTCTCTGACTTCTGTTTTTCATATAGACGTTTCGGCCATTAATCAATGGCCTTCATCAGTATTAATCGGAAACGTTGCGATCTTTGAAATACTTAACGTTTGCGGCGCGCGCTTGATGTCCTTGCGCGCGCTTATTTCTTAGTCCCATGATGGTCTTGTAGACTTCAGAAATTTGAATGCAATCATTCCCTGCGTTGGCATCTTGGCCCGTGAACCACGCTTCAAGGAAAAGCCTTTGGTGGTAGTTTTTTTTCTCTGTCCACAATTGTAATGTTTTTAAAGTCAAAAGAATGTCCTGTTTCGTTGCTGTGCTGTGCTATCTTTGAGTTAGGGTGGTTGTGAGCAATGGCTCCTCTGTGCTCCGAAGTTCGAGTTTTCATTGATCTGCCTGTCTGGCCATAGTATACAAAATCACATTCTGAGCATTTGATTTTGTATACTATGTCAGTTTCGCTGCTTGCATCTTTGCGATCTTTTGGTCGTGGAAAGAGATTGCACAGTTTGGTCAGAGGGCGGTAAGCAACATCCAAGTTGTGTTGTTTCAAAACTCTGCTAATTTTCTCGGACACGCCTTTAACGTAAGGAAGGACAACAATTGATCTTTTTTGTTCCTCGACGTCGTTGGTCATTGCACTGGAACTGGAGGTCTGTTCTTTCTTTGATTTAATGTTTCTCTCACAGTTCTGTATGATCTTAGGCGGGTAATTGTTTGCAGTCAGCACACTTTTTACGTATGATAATTCGTTTTTCTTGCCTTCTTCTGTTGATGGTATGTTGTTAGCGCGTTGAAGTAGTGTGTTGACGACAGACAATTTGTGTGCAGTAGGATGATGAGAGTTGAAGTCAAGGTATCTGTCCGTGTGTGTTGGCTTTCGGTATATGTTAACTGTGATGTGTCCTTCGTTTGAGCGTGAGGTGGTGGTGTCCAGGAAAGAGAGTCCAGATTCGGTTTCTTCTTGAATGGTGAATTGGATGTGTTTATTGATTGAGTTCAAATGCTGGTGAAAAGTTTTGATGTTGTTTTTCTTTAGACAGCAGTGACTATCATCAACATACCGATACCACCATTTTTCTGAAGTCTACAAGACCATCATGGGACTAAGAAATAAGCGCGCGCAAGGACATCAAGCGCGCGCCGCAAACGTTAAGTATTTCAAAGATCGCAACGTTTCCGATTAATACTGATGAAGGCCATTGATTAATGGCCGAAACGTCTATATGAAAAACAGAAGTCAGAGACAAACACTAATAATCAATAATGTAATCGAAAGTATCTTGGCTTCTTTCTCGAGTAACTGTTATTGCACTTCGAGGATCTTTCTATTCTTTAATTTCTTCCATCCGCAGTTTACACATGAGTCTTCACATATCATCACCTGCCCAGGTGAAATATCTGGGTTGGTAGGTCAACCATTTATCCAACACTTCTTTGTTTGCTGTAGGATGGAGCATGCAGTAACGTCTCACAATACACGAAGTGTCAAGACCAAAGAAGTACTTCACTACTGAATCAATAGGTTTTTCATATCCTTTACGGACCCAGTGGTTGTTAGGTTCAAAGGAATTTGGTTTGATGAGCCTCGAGTGAATTTCTGGCACCACTATGGATGGTCCTCGCTTCTTCGACGTAGTCATAATGTTTGGAAAAGCGGGTTGGGTGCTAGACAACACAAGATAAGCTTAGTTACACAACAGTATCAATCAGTTGACAATGAATTTGATAACGGAGCGATTGCAAACATAAATGGGATAGACAAATTAATTAAATCAATCATGGAATAGAGGTATAACTGCGCATGCTCCGAAATACACCTGATCATCATGACCCTTCTCGAAACGCCTAATAGTAACATGGGCCGAAAGATCTAAAGGGATAAAACTCAACGACAAGAACAACAAAAAGCAAATGAGGCTTATTTGAAAATTTTAGTTCATTACTGCTGGGATCATACTCTTTATCTTTGCTTTCTCCTTTCTTCTCTTTTTTTTTATATATTTCTTCTTCTTCCTTTTGTCTCGACTGTGTCTACCTGTTTATAGAGGCTGACTCGAAAGCTGTAGTTGCTTCAGCCTCTATGCACATATCTATTTACTCCCTCCTATCCTCCTTTTTGCTATATTATGTCGTATATAGATTAGTGAAAAAATGTAATATATCTGTGTGAATAGTGCAAAATAAACTGAAACTGGATGTGGTGCCGATAACAGGAAAAACTACGAGCTACGTAAATGTTCTCTCTGGCAATGATGTCGGTTGTGGCCTTCTAGTGTCTAAATAAGTATTATGCACAGCGACAATTAAAAACTAAAATGAAGTATATACAAAAGGTTGCGAAGCCTGAACGAGTTAACATGGCCAACAAGCAGGGCCATTAAAGTATGTTATATTGGATCTCCACATGAAAACGACAATAGCGTGCAACGCCAAAGCGTTGCCAGGAGGGCAAAATTTCAAATAACACTGAATGTTCGCCAATGCTGCCAAACTGCTCACGCTAGGTGCAGGAGAAATCTGAAATAGCAAACCATTAACACTGAAATGAAAAGCGAAACGGCTAACGTTAGGAAAAGGGCAGAACAAATATGCTACATATTCTGCTAATAGGCTTTTCATATCCTTTACGGACAGACAGTTCCATAATCCTTCCCTCTCTCTTCTTCCCTACCTTGGCTCCTCTCTATTCAAAATAGTTTCACCCCGTGAGATTATGACTACAAGCATGCACTGAATCATCGGAAAAGATTTGCCTACAAATTGGAACATTTGGTCTTTTCGGTCCTAGCCCCTGCGAATCCCTTCGAATTCTTATTCTTCTTTTTTTCCTGTCAGTTTCTGATTGTTTTTCACTTCGGTATATTAATATTATATATATAATATGCAATATGTACTTCAGTTTAATTTATATTTTCGCTTGACCCCCTCCCCTTCCCCTCCACGAAATCCCCAAATCAGTCATAGATTATTGCTTTTATAATTTCATGCCGTGATTAGATCTGATTAATACATCGACATATATAACACTTACTTGTTACATTAATTGTGCATGGAAAAAGGGCTCACCACTGCTTTGCATTGAGTATTTTCACCCGCTATCAGTTCCCTCATATTCATCAGTTTTGTTTGTGCAACGGCGAAGGCACAAGCTGTTATCAATAGTCATACTAACAACACCAGAGAAGCCTGACACATCATATTTTTGAATGCCCAGGAGTTTACATCGAGTCAAAATAATACAATGATCAATAGATATAAATACTAGGAAGAGCTTCGAGGCTGTTGTGTATATACTCTGTATGGGACTCTATAAAAACTGGCCGAAATACGGTGCGAAAATTTTACGGACTAACATGTATTTGGTATCAAAATGTCCATAAAAGCGCGGGCTATGCTATGAGAAGCCCCGACCCCAAACTTTTTGTCCCAGCAGGATAGCTGTGATATGTTTGCCTAGGGTTACTAGTTCGCAAAGCCAATTAGTCTTGGTCCAATAAGATTCGTTCTACTGACACATTAATCACAGACAATTCTTACACAACATGATAAACAATTGCGGGTCATCGACGAGTTTTGGCGCTAGAATCAAAATCTAATTCTTTGTGAGCTTTATTTTCACTGTTGGGTTGTCTAAAATATGGAAAATGTCACCTGAAAATGTGGGTAAGATATTCGTCGAGTACATTCAGGTATTGCTCGTCTGACTTTGAGACAAATACGGGATTTTATGCTGCAAACGTTCTGAAACCGACACAGACTAATGTGACTATAAATCGCAGAGTACTCAACTTTATATTAATTGCTAAACCCCAATGCTTTTGGGTGGCGCACCTGAAGGCAGGGTAGATAGTCGGGCGGCACGCCTGATATTCTATGGGTAAAGCATTGAACTTGAAGAACTTGAAGACACAGAATATAATACTACAAATTGATACTAATCGCAGAGTACTGACATAACTCAACTGTATATTGCTAAACCCCAATGCTTTTGGGTGGCGCACCTGAAGGCAGGGTAGATTGTTCGGGTGGCACGCCTGATATTCTATGGGTAAAGCATTGAACTTGAAACACAGACTATAATACTAATCGCAGAGTATTGACATAACTCAACTTTATATTGCTAAACCCCAATGCTTTTGGGTGGCGCACCTGAAGGCAGGGTAGATTGTTCGGGTGGCACGCCTGATATTCTATGGGTAAAGCATTGAACTTGAAACACAGACTAAAATACTAATCGCAAAGTAGGCTGACAACTCAACTTAATTTGTATTGCTAAACCGGCAATGATTTGTAGCGGCACGCCTGACTCGCTCGATATTCTATGGGTAGAGCATTGAACGTTTGATCAATATCAATATTAATTTAATAGAGACAAAATTTATCTTATTCACTTATTGGTCATATCTTTCTAAAATCAGTAAATATAAATCTACGACTAGTAATTCACGTCCCAGCATGAGCCTGGCCTACACCGATGTATCGGGTACACAACCCCGCTGTGTTAATCCACCACAAATAATCATGCTGCGAGGCTTTTTTTGCTTCGCAAAACAAAAATGTTAGGGTCGGGGCTCGTCATGCGGGCTAACATGTATTTGGTATCAAAATGTCCATAAAAGCGCGGGCTATGCTAATCCGTAGTTAATTTCGTGACTAGGCCTGTGTAGTTTCAATAAAAGCTATTTTTGTGGGCTGACAGGCCAGTTTGAGGTCATGTCACGCCAATTCTCTTGTAAGGTAGACCCATTCAACTAAAAAAATACAGTACTTTTTTGCATCGAATTTCAATTATAGCCAAATAATATGGTCCACGAAAGATCAAAAAAACTAAATCCGTCGTTAACTTTTTAGCTATATGCATTTATACGAGGAAAATTGCAAAAAAACCTTGAATTTGAGCCCATGTTTGTATGTACTAGAATGTGGGGGCGTGCCAGAGAAATTCTAGCTGACTACTTGTTACAAATCTTTCCCGATGACATGTAAAGTGGGTACCTTTTGCTAAGATGTTTCCTATTTACCATTTCCTATTTCTCTCATTTCAGTTTGTGTGATCATCTGGATCAATAATCTAGGGCATCTCTGTATCTACCACCTGCTA
Source organism: Actinostola sp. cb2023 (assembly GCA_033675265.1). Taxonomy (NCBI): domain Eukaryota; kingdom Metazoa; phylum Cnidaria; class Anthozoa; order Actiniaria; family Actinostolidae; genus Actinostola; species Actinostola sp. cb2023. The sequence continues at coordinate 20,911 of JAUJYZ010000444.1, read as the reverse complement.
TGTAATGTTTATAAAACGAGAGACCGTGTTTTCTCGGCATATAAAGATCCGAACCGTAGGCGAAATATACTCAGTAATGTATGTATGTGTGCAGTTTGTTCTTCGTGTTGTAATATAAATTATCATATGACCAGTACGTTAATAAAACCATTGGAAAAAGTCTAAGATATTTCCTATTTTCCATTTCCTATTTCTCTCATTTCATTTCGTGGGATCATCTGAATCAATATCCACCAAGTATTGTTGACCTTGTCTCACACCTCGTAGCACACGTATGTGAGCACCCGTAAGCACGACATAAATAGGGTAAATTTGCATACACACGTGACTGGAGTTTATACTAAAACGAGTAACAGGCGAATTTGAAACAGCTGATTACAGATTAATCGTAAAAATAGCGGTCATTTTTATGAAAATCCCGCAGATATTGACGAACACGAAAAAATACATTTCTAATCTGGAAGCGATGGCTCCCCCTCGCGAAGATGAAAAAATACCGTCTTCTTTAAATTTATAGGATATAAATTGTTCACAATACACCACGGTTCTGTTCAGTAGCCATGAACAATGCGGTTCCAAGTCAACGTTTAATGATGAACGTCAACCTCGATTGTTCATGGGTACTCAATAGAACCGTGGTGTATTTAGATCCCGTAATTTGACATTTTCAAACTACTGTAGTCTAAAAAACGTTAAGCAAACTATTTTCTTTCAAAAATAAGCGTCATGACCCTTGCTTTACTCCTGTGAAGTTTGAACAAAATCTCATTTTAGGAACAACATAGACATAGACATAGACATAGACATAGACTTTATTTAGTACCAGTAGTTTACATACAATTTAGTTTATAAGTTAAGTTAATAGATGAAGAAAAATTATGTTTTGCGGGTTAAGTAATATAACTGGATTATTAGGTACAAGCTATCTATAATAAGTAAGAGATAAATACCGAGAACGGAGGCAATAAGCCATATAAATGCCGAGGGCCGTAGGCCCGAGGGATTTATAGGCTTATTGCCGACGTTCGAGGTATTTATCTGACTTAGTACAGTTTAAATTTGACAAGGTTTTCGCACGAAGCAATCTGAGGCATTTTCTGGTATTTTTTGGAGTGTTATCAGTTTAGCAAGAATACTATATGAATAGCATGAAGAATAGAGAATAGCATTTCAGTGCTCATTATGAAACCAGATTGATTCTGGCAGCAGATTCGCCAGCAGCAGATTCGACCAGCAGCAGATTGGAAGCAGCAGCTGATTCGGATTGACGTCATTTTGACGTCACAGAATTCCAAATCTGCTGCTGGCTTGACAGCAGATTCACTGAGCAGGTGAGGGAAGGGAAGAGCGACAACAACTGAAGACAAAAACGCCAGCTCAAACCTTTTAACTTTTCGATACTGGAGACTCCAAACATAAACAACATAAACAGTGTGGAAGAAGCCTAATAAGTAATTCCAATACGAATTTTAAATATTTTAAAACTTGACATCACGTGTTATGTTTGATTGTCTTTGTTTGAGCATTGATAATTGACATACATTTATTGTGTAATCACACATCTGGTGTTGCGCTACTAGTTGTCTAAGGTCATTCAAATGCAACCAAGTACGCAGGCCAGTGGTTTGCTTTGATATGGTTAGCTCAGTTGTCATGTACAAGTTACAGCTATCAGGAAGCCCATCCAAAAGTACATCACATTGAGTTACTTTATATTTTGTGGCTATTTTTGCCTCCGAGGCACTAGTTTGTTTATCACTCGTTTCCAACGCTGAATATATTCTTAGTGTTCGTTGATTCGTTTGCAGTACAAACTGTTTAAAAACAATAATCTTCCCTTCCCTACCCCTGCTTAGTGAATATGCTGTCAAGCCAGCAGCAATTCGAAAATCTGTGACGCCAATCTGCTGCTGGTTGAATCTGCTGCTGGCGAATCTGCTGCCAGAATCAATCTGGTCATTATGAATTCCCGGTGAATTCATAATGAGCAATTCAATTCAATTATATTGTTCAACCGGTCAATACCGGAGATAAAGCCCTATGAATAACAAAGAAAACCGTGTCAAATTTAAACTAACGCTAGGTTAACCGAGATAGATAGCTGAGAATATAATTTATTTTGAAAATATAATTTGGTCAGTCAATGAAGAACAAGAGAAAAAAATACAAATACACACATACAATAATATAATAATAATACAGTATATGTATAAGCTGACATGACTATGTATCATGTAAACTTATATTTAAAGTGAACGGATAAGATAAAGATAAAGTATTCTCAAACTCATTAATAATTCATTAGCTCAATAACCAATCAGCTCTCACGATTCGAGTCAGGTGGATGTATCTTGATACCGGAGGAAGAACTGATCAAGACACTGATCAAGACACTGAAATTATTGTATATTTACCATTATGTTACTTACCTTTAACTTAGTAGACTTACTACCTCTTACTTATCATGGGAAAAAAATCTAGTGATAAATCATCAACCAGAGTTGAATCAGTGACCCCTCGCACATTACGCTCACTACTTATCCATTAGACTACCTGACTCCTTGTTCGATTTTGAAGCTCTTTTTAACAAACATAATACTTGCGAGGTGACTCATTAGGCCAAGACACAAAAGCAATTATTATGTTCTTTTCTCAGGAGACTCAAGAACAATTCAGATAATCATTCATTATTAATGAGTTTGAGAAGCAATATCAAAATCTCGTGCTTCGTGTTTCATCAGGGGATTCAAAACACCTCAGTCGAAACAATAAAAGCACGAGGCCTACGGCCTCGTGCTTTCATTAGTTTCTCGGTGTTTTGAACCCCTGATAAAACACTCGCACTCGTTGTTGATATATTACATATAAAATCATTAGTTACATGGATCAAGAAAATACATAAATATTTGATATATAATGAACAAATAATGTAATCGATAAATACAATATATATTAGATGATAGAATATCAAATGAATCGTGTGGAGTAAGATATTTTGTTCATTTCCCCGCCCCACGGGGCAACGCGTGGTTAAATCACAGGGAGCCCAAGCTCATTATCTGTGAAGACCGTTGTTTAATTTGCATATTTACAGTAAATGTATGTGGCTTTAAAACATCCCTCCGTATTTCAAGATTTTTCGTAAATAATATAACTTTTTTTATCGAAAGTAGTAAGAACAACACATGAGTGAAAAAAAAGTTATATTATTTACGAAAAATCTTGAAATACGGAGGGATGTTTTAAAGCCACATACATTTACTGTAAATATGCAAATTAAACAACGGTCTTCACAGATAATGAGCTTGGGCTCCCTGTGGTTAAATGAGGGTTAAATCCCGGCTATGCCCCGGTGGTCGATGCCCCGGGATTTCAATTGACTGATGTCATTAATTTCTAATTACACATGCATGCTTTACCCGAGTCACGCAATGAGTCACTGACTGAACTCTTGTATGGTATATATTAGCATTAACAAATCTTTCAGTGGGATTATCACAGCCTCCTCCGCACGCAACCCTTTGGGAACCCTTTGGGATCCTTGTTGCCACAGGAATCCTTTCCCCTCTCTTGTCTCAGATTTCTTTATTTGGAGTTTTTTTTTGCTAATTAACTTAAATTAAACCTATATTAAAATAGCTTCATTGGTCTAAAGGAATTCCGAGTTAACCTGCTATCAGCCAATTCTCTAAATTTTCCCGTTGATAAAATAAATCACTGAATAATTTTCCTCGTGAATTTCGTCTTATTTAATTTCTCCTGTTGCATTGCGGATCGGTTGAGCATTTTTTATGAGCGTCTCGCCCACGAATACGAGTCGGCTTTCATCTCTCGGAATTTAGTATTAAAGCAGGCACTAGATACTTCAACAATGGACATTTTTTAGATTTCTTAAACGATAGGAACAGATGTGCAGCAAAAAGAATGAAGTAATAGTGACTAAAATCGCAAATAACGACTAAGGAAATTTAATGATAATCAGAATAATATGCAAAAACTATCAAAATTGAATGCAATTTACAGAGAATTTTATTTGAAAAACAGTGTCAAACGACATAGAATAATAATACGAATACAGTATGTGGTTCTAACTGTGAACACTTTTTGCACTTGATGATATTTCTCGCGTCAACATATGGTACGATTATCCTGAACCTTTGCTATAAATTAGCTCTACACTTCAGCTAACATGTGATTAAGTTTCGTTGTATTTATTATTGAACTTTTCTAAATATATTTTATTATATCATGTCTGTTGGTGGTTCTAATGGTGAACAGGTGTTTGTAATTGTGAACACTTTTGGCTTGCTTTTTAATGGCTTAATTATACTGTGTATTATTCTCGATTTCTAGCCTTGCAATTCGATGTACAAGTTCCAAGTTGTCTTAAAACAATATTAATGTTCGTGTTATTTCGATACGAATGCTAGAAAAATGTTAAAACGAAGTGAAGTCAGACGGCAACGCTAAATTGCTGACGTGTTGGCATGTTCATTGATGCATGCCGTTCATCACGTTCGTGTAATTGCTAACAACGCAATGGCGCAAATTTGTATCACAAACGCGGACTTCTTATACATATTTCCTTCTCAATATTTGCTATTGTACCAGTGCAGGTACATTAGCGGCAATTTTACTCTATATCTCAAGAACTACATATGTTATGAAGTGCCAAGTTATGCGTGAGCATATTCGTGTTTACAATTAGATGCACATCGCAAAAAACACGCACAATTTTTCATTCCGATACTGCTCGTTCATTTTCAACACTTTTCTAAATATTGTTTTTGTAAAGAAAAGTGTTATTATTTACCTTTTAGCTCATATAAAAACAAGCTCAAAACTCTACGTTTTTAGAAAGAAAATATGCGAACTTTGCCACTGAGAATCTAAAGGCGCGCTTAAAATTCGAATTTGTAGACAACAGTCGTCTGCTTACCTTGCCGTCAAAGTTGAAATTTTGCGCGGACTAAATGTCAGGAAGCCCAAAATAGCATTGAATGATTGAAAATAAATCAATATTTGATCGGGTAAAGTCTTTTTCGTCGATCTTAACTTTACGGAATCAAAACGGCACTTTTACTGAAAAGTGTTCACAATTAGAACTGTTCACAATTAGAACAACATACTGTATAATGGCGGATATATATGGGATAATTGTAAGGGTTTAGTCAATATTTATAACCTACCTCTGTTGAGTTCAGTGAATGATGGTGGAAAGCAAGTTGAACAACATACTGTATAATGGCGGATATATATGGGATTAATTGTAAGGGTTTAGTCAATATTTATAACCTACCTCTGTTGAGTTCAGTGAATGATGGTGGAAAGCAAGTTGAACAACATACTGTATAATGGCGGATATATATGGGATTAATTGTAAGGGTTTAGTCAATATTTATAACCTACCTCTGTTGAGTTCAGTGAATGATGGTGGAAAGCAAGTTGAACAACATACTGTATAATGGCGGATATATATGGGATTAATTGTAAGGGTTTAGTCAATATTTATAACCTACCTCTGTTGAGTTCAGTGAATGATGGTGGAAAGCAAGTTCGATGTGTAAACCAAATCAGCATGTGTGAGAGCTTCGCGCTTGGTTGGTGAGTGTAGACGCGCCGGCTCCATTCAACCATTGTAAAATGGAAAGAAATTGAAACATCATTACTCTACGTTTCATTTGGTATATTAACATTTAGTATCTATAACGGATGTGAATTTGTAAATAGTAAGTTTATATTAGTTTTTAGAAGTACATAATAAGAGCACCGAGACTTTGTATCAGATGCTCGAATTTTTTTATTATTAGTAGTAGAGCGATTTTATTTAAACCGTTAAATAGATATTTTAATACACATTTGTGTTCATTTGTTTTTACTTGACTAATTCACATTGACTATTAGATTTTATTTAGAGTGATTCCAATAAACCTGGGCACTACTAATTAGCTGTCAGTGTTTATTAGATGCAAAGGAACAAAAGAAAACAAAAGAGTGAGTGTCTATTAGTGTGTATTGGTGCAGTTAGTAATGCCCACAGGGTTCGTGCTGCTCCCTATTTTAAAATTCAGCTCAAACTCCTTGAAAACTCCTTGAATTTATACTCTCTTGGATAAGAGTAAGGAACACCCATATTTGCAGTCATGCAAAGGTTTCTTCATCGATCGTATTTACAGCTGTAAGCTGAACATGCTTGCTGTAAAATTACTGCATGTAAAATATAATTCAAAATAAAGAAGGCGTTACTTGCTCATAACGAGGAGTACTGGGAGCGACTTAGGGAGTTAACCATGTGATTTCGTAGTTAGAGGTTTTTCCAATATAAATCAGGGGCTATTTTTGGGTATAAAATATTATAACCGTTTGATCGTTGAAACTAAAACAAGTTTAGATTTCGAATTTCATTTCCCTGTGTTCAATACACATCGAGAAACGATCAAACTTCGTATCTAAAGGGGTATCGAATGGTCAAGGCGAGACTTTGCGAGACTCTGAGACCAGGCATTTTTTGGCGAGCCCGAGACGCTTTTTCACTGATTTCCTTTGTTTTCAAAATTTGAGACTCTGAGACGGCCTTTTGGAAAAAACGAGACTTCGAGATTTTGCGAGACTCTGACTTTTTACGGGAACCTCGACACAATACTTTTCGCGGCAAAAACTGAGCAATAGAAGACGGATTGACTGATGGTTTGATCTCCAGTGCGGCAAAGTGACTGTAGTCTACGTAGTTACGGTACGTTATTTTAGCTGTTGTTTATAGAGCTCGCTTACTCACGTTTCTGGAATTCATGTTTTTGATGGTGAAGGTTTTACTATTACGTTTTTAGTCAGTTGTTGAGTCACGCTGGGTGTATTTTGTTTTCCGTCTTCATTTCATTTATCAAGGATTCTAAAAGCGAAATTGTTATCGTCGTTTTTGTGGAGCCAGATTTTATCCGATAAAATACGTTTTCTCTTAATATTATTAAAAGTCATCGAAGTCTCACTACGTTGTTGTCATTGGTTCACTTGGTCACAGTGAATGTTGATGGATTGAGAATGAAAAATTAAAGTATTTGGAATTGACTGCTTATCGCTGATATTCGTGTAGATGTTTGGGCGGACCTTCGTTGTTCATCTATAGTGAGTTATGGTAATCAAGAAAATTACTGCGTGAACTCAGAAGCCAGAGAATGTTTAGAGATCGTAGTACGGTAAACAACTAGAACGTCGATTCGACCGACTTTACTAAAGACATGTCTGATGCACATAGGACCCACATAAGCTATGATTCTTACAGTGATTAGTTATCTTATCTTTGGTTAGTTGTTTAAATAAACGGGCAAATTACACTCGTTCTCAGTAACACGCGGCGAAAGCTACATTTGTCTCGACGACAAAGTTGACTTTTGGTGGACGTCAATCAAACAGTTTTCACGACAATAGACAGAATCGGCTAACGCAATGTTTAGTTCTTTAACCTAATTCAAAACCTTTGGGAAAAATAGCTTTTTGTTCCAAACATTTCCATTTCATTATCATGTCCGATGTTCTACTGAAATCGAAATACAACAGAGAAAGAATCGTATTCCCAAAAGGTTTACAATGGTCAAAGAATGTAAACAGTGCGTTAGCCGATTTGGTCTATCACAGCACATCTTCCCGGAGTAGTCAGTAATTCAAGCGGGAGTTTCAAGCCTTTTTCGAATTCGTTTCGATGGCGAGTTATAATGTTAAAAGCAGAGAGGCATGTCTACAAAAGGTATTGCTATACTTTGCGTGAGCGAAACATTCGTAAAAAAAAGTAATTCGACTGTACGAATTAAAACACAGCCGACGTAAAAGATCCTCCGCGGAGCCAAAAAGTCCAAGGCACGAACGATTACAGGTAAAGAAAATGCCATTTTCTAATTGTGAACTGCTTCTGTTTATCTGTCTACATGCAGCTTTGATTGTTCCTCATTTAGCAACCGAAATTCGACTCATTCGCCGGGTGATTGAGGACAATCCGTTACTTTATTTTACGTCAAATGGGATATGCACGTGGAAATGTGCTGTGATTGTCATGGAAACTGTTTGATTGACGTCGAGACAAATGTAGCTTTGGGCGCGTGTTACTGAGAACGAGTGTAACGGCTGCTAACGCCTTTTCAGACAGTTTAGAGTGATTCCAACTGGGCACTACTAATTAGCTGTCAGTGTATATTAGATGCAAACTGAACAATTAATACAAAAGAGTGAGTGTCTAATAGTGTGTATTGGTGTAGTTAGTAATGCCCAGGTTTATTGGAATCACTCTAATGGTTTGCTAAATTGTGCTAACAGTTTTACTACAAGACCTAAAGGTTTGCTAAAGTGTTTTTCATTGATGAACGGGTTGGTTCACGTGCTAACACAACATGTGTCAATCAAGAGTCTCAAACATAACATTTTCACGTACACGCTAATGAACCTTAGATTTTAGAACTGATAATAGTCCAGTCAATCTACGGATTTTTTGGGGTCCAGATCAAACTAATTGCAATAGAATGTTTTTCACTGTTAAGATATCAAGAGAGGTAACCTAAGTAACATACTAAAAATCCCAAAAAATCCCTTCGGTGGAACATCCCGAAAATTGGAATTAAAGATATTGATATTTTACCACAGGGTTCCCGCACCATGAAAAAAACAGCCAAGCTGTTGTTTGAGGTCAAACAAATTGCAACAGAAATAATTTTACTTCCATATGATAGAGAGGAGTGACCTAAGTAACATATTGAAAATCCCACAAAATCCCATAGAAGAAACATCCCAAAATTTGAATTAAATATTTTCATGCCACACCACAGGGTTCCCACATCATAAAAATGTAATATCCCACAAAATATATTCTTTCGAAATGATTTTCGAAGTTTTTCAGAGTACAAGTGTCTGAGAATGATAAAACTAGTTTGATAACTTTGATATTGGTCTTTTTGAGTAAAAACAAACAGGAGTTTTAGGGGGGAGGGTTAGGGAATTAACTGGTAAACTCTTATAAATAACCACAAATTGGCTTTTGAAATCATGTTTCTGGTCGTTTTATTCGAAATTTGAAATACTACTCATTTGGGGTAGTTCAGTGTTAGCATATAATTATCAAAATTAGAACGCCGAATCATGCAAATTGGCATCTGCCCTCAGCTTGCACATTCATGGATTATTATTAAAATATCGCGAAATTGAATGTCTTCTTCAGCGATCAAGTCGGGCGCCAACGAGTTCAGGTAACTTTATACCCCTGCCACATTCCACATGCAGGAGAACAATCTAGTACATGTACATCTCAGGGTTCTGCATGCAATCGCATTTGACCTCGGATCATCTCCAAGGCCTGGACTTGGGTGTTGGTGGCGGGTTAGTTCTAATCGGAAGAAACTTAATTTTCATTAGACAGTTACGTTCCCACCCTGGACACTCGCACTGATGTTAGTTCTTGATTACCCTTCCACTACTGAACCTGATAGTACACCTTCTTGTTGTGGTATGCTGCCACTGATGATGTATGCAAGGAAGGATTTTTTTTGCTGTAAAAAGGATGACGGGCCTGCAGTAAACTAACCGCATTCTCAGTTTCAGGCTTTTCGGGGGGAGAGAAGGTGGAAAAGGGAATGAAGAGGCGCGGGAAGGAGAGAGGTAGGGCCTGATACTCAGGTTACATTCTGACAGAAGTGTGTGTACCTCAAGGAATCTAATCTATCTTCAGATGTTCCACCATAAAGAGACGAGTGCATTTTCTATCGCATTTATGGCATTCTTTTGTGTGGACTCGTAAAATCGGCAGCTTGTCAGAAAAAAAAACACACTGAAACTTCTTCAGAGCGCAGCTGATTTGCGTATTCCATGCACACATGATGTTGTCACACTGAGCACTGCATGCAAAATGTTTGTGCATACAGTTTCCGTTCCCAAGGCGCACTTTGCTTGCTTGATGTCAGGACACACCACATGATTAGCAATTTGTGCATCAAGTTAAGTGCGGAAACACCGCAGAATGAGGAGATCCGTGACAACACCAATCAGTGCTGTAGTCAGTCGTGCTACTTTTCCCAAGAACGCAGATCGAGAGCACCTCGAGCTTCTAGGGGGTCAGGGGTAGCCCCCTGGAAATTTTGAAATATAGAGCCTTGGAAATACCATTTTCTTTCTTTTCCAGCGGACTTTCTCGCTACATAAATACATATAGCAAAATGCTGGCCATTCATTGTTATGCTTTACTAACTACAACAATTCATGCATGTATAATGACTGAGGATAAATACCGCACTCTCTAAACGGTGCCATTTCCATGGGTTTTTGACTCAGTGAGAGACGGCGAGTCCCGGGCGGCGAGTACAGCTAGTAGACAAATGTTAAACGCTGTAAACCGGTCTGATCTGGTCCTGACGCATAACGGCACACCCAAAAAAGCAATAGGACTGTTTGGAACAAAACCGTACGTTTAATTATACTTCTAGGATATTACGTACGGGATTACATTGCCGCCATGATAGTTGTAACTGTGCTAATGTGTTTATTTCGAGTAGCAGATAGTACATATAAGAGACGATTAAATACATTAGAGGCAAAGGCTCAAGCACCTTTCTTTTTTTCTGCGAATTTGACGATAACATCAATTGAAAGTTAATATCCTTGTGGTTGTGTATGTGCAAGATGGCGAATGAAGAAAGTTGTTCTCCCGCCATGGAGCTGCACAGTGAAGACTTCAACAGCTTCATGGATGGAACTCCCGGGCTGCGCTCCGCAGTGCATGAAGACACTACATACATAAACTTAGCAGAGTTTTAACGGTCGGCTACATAGATTCCTGGATAGTAGGCTGGATTAATTGGCTAGTCTAGTGTCTCAGTCTACTAGGGTCTGTAGTGATCACCTCTGAACATCCACCGGTGCCTCCATCTTAATTGTTACTGTTCATCTAATCTCCTCCTCCCGATTCGTTCCCATGCCGACCCAATATAACTGTAAATGGATTGAAATGTTCACATACAGGAGTCATAACTGAAGTTTTGCTTTGCCGTAAACATTTTATCCAAAGGGACAGTTTCAGTTTCAGGCAATTTTTAAGGTTTAAAGCAAGTTAGTTCACACAACAGTGTTTATAACATCTTTAACGGCTCCTAAACCGTGTAATAACGCGGAATGTATTTGGACTCAAAAATATTGTTATTTGGACGCGAAGAGCGTGCGTCATATAAAAAAAACCTTTGGAGATGACAAATGAATAACTTTAATAACGAATTGATTTGATATGAAAATAATTGAAATATAAACAATAATATATAGTTAAAAAATGAAAATCTCAAACAATTTTAGTACGCATTTGTGTACCACTTTGCGCGGTATTGCTGTCTACGCCCGTGGTATAGTTTTGCATGGACTGGAAACTGTCTAATGGAAAGCTTCTTCCGATTAGAACTGACCTGCCACCAGCACCCATGTCCTGGCCTCGAGCTCCTCACTCTGAAGCCAGTGATCTGAGGTTATCAATTTCAAGAGCCAATTTGTGGTTATTTATAAGAGTTTACCATGCAGTTAATTCCCTAACCCTCCCTCCAAAAACTCCTGTTTGTTTTTACTCAAAAAGACCAATATCAAAGTTGTCAAACTTGTTTTATCATTCTCAGACACTTGTACTCTGAAAAACTTCGAAAATCATTTCGAAAGAATATATTTTGTGTGGGATATTACATTTTTATGATGTGGGAACCCTGTGGTGTGGCATGAAAATATTTAATTCAAATTTTGGGATGTTTCTTCTATGGGATTTTGTGGGATTTTCAATATGTTACTTAGGTCACTCCTCTCTATCATATGGAAGTAAAATTATTTCTGTTGCAATTTGTTTGACCTCAAACAACAGCTTGGCTGTTTTTTTCATGGTGCGGGAACCCTGTGGTAAAACATCAATATCTTTAATTCCAATTTTCGAGATGTTCCACCGAAGGGATTTTTTGGGATTTTTAGTATGTTACTTAGGTCACCTCTCTTGATATCTTAACAGTGAAAAACATTCTATTGCAATTAGTTTGATCTCAAACCACAGATTTTAGAACTGATAATGCCGAAAGTTGGTGGAAAAGACGTTTTGCGTCAGTCATAGGATAGCACCATTTTGTTTTTCTCAATGTCCCCTATGAGCGGCTCATAGGGGACATTGAGAAAAACAAAAGGGTGCTATTGATCCAAAGTTTTCGATCCAAACTCATAACTACGGATCCAAAGTCATAACTACGGATCCAAAATCTAATTTCGGATCCAGTCATAACTACGGTTCCAAAGTCAGAAATATGGATCCAAAGTCATAACTACGGATCCAAAGTCATAACTACGGATCCAAAGTCATAAATACTGATCCAAAGTCATAACTACGGATCCAAAGTTATAACTACGGATCCAAAGTTATAACTATGGACTACGTTCGTTTAACCTGGATTAGAGAATAAAATGGCCCAAAACCTGGACCCTGTACCGCCTCACATATATATCATGTAATTATTGGGAGTAACCCCCCCCCCCCCCCCTCCCCCCGGGACTTGACCTAAGACACGTGCCGTAAATGCTTGTCAGATATCTACATCCATGATTTTACGACTCTTTTCAAACACATTTAAAATAATATTATTCTGTGTAACTCCTCAATATGTGAATTAATTATTTCAACAAATGTAGCCGAGCGGTTGTGGCAACAGAAGCTACAGAATTAACGATTAAATAGAGGTACCTCGACTCAAAGAAACAGGAACGAAACGAAACGCCCCACCCCTCCCCCAAGAGGAAACAAATCATTTCTCATTTGTTTCCTCTTGGGGCAGGGGTGGGGCGTTTCGTTTCGTTCCTGTTTCGTTTCGCAAATTACAAATTACAAATTCGCAAATTGGATCCATACTTCTGACTTTGGATCCGTAGTTATAACTTTGGAACCGTAGTTATATGACTTTGGATCCGTAGTTATGACTTTGGATCCGTAGTTATATGACTTTGCATGGATCAGTAGTTATGACTTTGGATCCGTAGTTAATACGTTATGACTTTGGATCCGTAGTTATAAGTTTGGATCGAAAACTTTGGATCAATAGCACCATTTTGTTTTCTCAATGTCCCCTATGAGCCACCGTATGTATTGGATCGTGATTTGTCGTAAAGAATTCCACTGAAAAAGTGTCTTTATGAATAGTCTATTACAAAACTAAAATTATTGGTAAGCCGTTGAAGTATTCAAAGCATGTAATGTACAAGATTCCATTTAATGTGTGATTTCTATTAATTTTATTCAAATTTTTTCCCCAAAATTTGCGTTGTCAAACTCGGGCCGGGTGCGGCTTATCTGCGAGTGCGGCTTATACACCGGTGAATACGGAATGTCAAACAGTAACCAATGAAAACACCCTGTAAACGACAATATCTCGCCTAGCAATACTCCTTGAAAAATCATTTTGGAGTCCTTGAATACTCCTTGAATACTCCTTGAATTTTAATCTTATATCACAGCACGAACCCTGTGCCCAGGTTTATTGGAATCACTCTAATGGGTTAAGTAAAATCACTCTAGTAGAAGTAGAAGTAGTAGTAGTAGTAGTAGTAGTAGTAGTAGTAGTAGTAGTAGTAGTAGTAGTAGTAGTAGTCAGTAGTAGTAGTAGTAGTAGTAGTAGTAGTAGTAGTAGTAGTAGTAGTAGTAGTAGTAGTAGTAGTAGTAGTAGTAGTAGTAGTAGTAGTACTATTCTGGTGGACTTTTTTTGATATAAAGATTTTGTCAAGGACTTTTTTTGGAGTTGATAAAAATGATATCCTACCGTTCTCGATTTTATGCTAAGAAAAATTGGAGTTTTTGGGGTTACGATTTTGGGCCGTTGGACTTTTTGGGGGGTCTTGTTTTTGCGTAATGGACTTTTTTGGGGTTAAAATATTTGGCCTCATTCGCACCTCCCCGTCACTGATACCCCTGAGTACCCCCCCTGGGGCTAAAACAATACTTTTCAGCACTATTTTTGTGCTTAAACAGTTGCATTTTAGCATTTCTAACATTTTGCATCTCATTAGATATTTGTATAAATGTATACTACAACCTTTCTGCAATTGAGTGTATACAGCGATTTGCAAAAATTCTGTAAAAATCAATATATATCGATATATCAATATATCGGGTGCATTGTGGGTAATTTTCATCATAAAATGGCTGAATAAGCCCTCTAAAGTTATTTTTTTTCAATTGTTTTTTCACATACATACTACAAAGGTTACTTGGGTTTAGATTCAGGTTTAATAATAGCTAAAAACAAAGAATTAGGATTATGCAAATTACTATATATCGCCATATATCGATATATTAGATTTTACAGAATTTTTGCAAATCGCTGTATGTAGATAAATAATTATATAGATACAAATAATTGATTCATTGTGAAAGGCTTAATTTATATATATTTTTTTTAACATTCCTATAATAACATAAACAATATTGACAAACTTATAGAACAAAAACATTTATTGGCTCTTAAATCTGTCTAATTCTCAGACTGTTTTTCTTTCCTTGTATTCTGTGTTTAGCTGACAGGCTGTAGATAAATACATATTGGTTGATTCCTTCACCATTCAAGCCGCAACACGTGACATATATGCCTTGATAAAAAAGGAAGCCATTGTGATCTTGCTATTCCCCGCTCCATCTCTTTAGATCCTGAGGTAACCATGGCAACAACACTTTCTTCTTTTCAGGACTGGGTCTGGAATTAGGGGTCCATGTGAGAACTGCTTTGGAATTTAAAAATATATAAAGGAGAATTTAGAACATGATCAATTATTATTAGCCATTCTTGCACTGACCCCTCTATTGCTGTTAATGAGTTTGTACATATAAAGGAGAATTTAGAATATGATCAATTATTATTAGCCATTCTTGCACTGACCCCTCTATTGCTGTTAATGAGTTTGTACATATAAAGGAGAATTTAGAATATGATCAATTATTATTAGCCATTCTTGCACTGACCCCTCTATTGCTGTTAATGAGTTTGTACATATAAAGGAGAATTTAGAATATGATCAATTATTATTAGCCATTCTTGCACTGACCCCTCTATTGCTGTTAATGAGTTTGTACATATAAAGGAGAATTTAGAATATGATCAATTATTATTAGCCATTCTTGCACTGACCCCTCTATTGCTGTTAATGAGTTTGTACATATAAAGGAGAATTTAGAATATGATCAATTATTATTAGCCATTCTTGCACTGACCCCTCTATTGCTGTTAATGAGTTTGTACATATAAAGGAGAATTTAGAATATGATCAATTTTTATTAGCCATTCTTGCACTGACCCCTCTATTGCTGTTAATGAGTTTGTACATATAAAGGAGAATTTAGAATATGATCAATTATTATTAGCCATTCTTGCACTGACCCCTCTATTGCTGTTAATGAGTTTAATAGTTAATAGCTCTGATTGATGTCAATCACTTTGCTTGACAACCGTGCGTGCTGCTGCCTGTGTGTATTTTTTGGTTGAAAAATATGACCGATGCCAGCTGGCAAAGCAATGTAAAAACTCACTAACATAGAATCTAGACAGTTATGCTTTGTCATGTCATCATTATATAAACTGTCCTCACATATTTCAACACCAGAATACTTTCTCTCTCTTCTCTTGGACAACTTATGAGTTATGAAGGTGCGGACACACAGTGCAACAATGCCGGTAACAATGTACATACTATTGCAGCATGTGTCCACCCTTGCATCAGGTTGCATGCAATGTTGCTGAAATATAATCAAGTTCTACTAGCTTGAGCAAGATTGAGAGCAACAATTTGCATCATGTGAGCGAGTGCTAGTCAATTGCGAGCAATGCTGCAACACAATTGCCAGCAATGTTGCCAGGTGCACGATGTGTTCGCACCTTTAAACTGCCTGCTACAATCTCCACCATTATTCAATGGGATGTCCATTATGTGTACTCTCAAACCTTTGTGTGAAATTCTATTTAATTAACAGTTTTGCCTACACCGTCTCCCCTTAATCACTGTTTTTCATGTTTTGCATCCTTTAGAGAGAAGAACATTGAGAAGATGAGGAATAAAACTTTCAGTTGTTCTATGATTTTTGAAGGGGATTGTAGCTTTGGCAGTCTCTTTCCCTGAATCCCAACATTCATTACATCAGAAAACTTTTAACTTTTGCTGTTTCATTAGGTGACCTTGGACACAGAACTTGGAAAGTTGTCACGTATTCTTGACATTGATCACTATGCTTTGGTGGTCCATTCTCAGAGAATTTGTAAGTCACTAAATATTGTACTTTAATTTACTTTGATTCATTACCAGTGATTGATCTACTACTACTAATAATAATTAATAATTATAATAATTAATGTCTATTGTACTACTGTTACCTGTCTTACTCGAGCATATACAAGGTGCATCAGGCCTCCTATATATTACACTGCTGTTTACAGTTAAATGAAATGTCTGTCACCTTAATGTGGTATCTTTCATATTTTCTAGATGGAGACAATGCCATTATGAAGCAAAAAGAAATGATCTTTGGAATTGTGACAAGAGTTGACCTGCTTAACTACATCACACATGCTGAAGCCATGTCACCCCACTCCTCGCATAAGTAGTCACCTCCCACCACACACACACACATACACGCATAGGCGCGAATATACTTTTCAAATGTGGCGCCATATTCCTTATAAAGGATCATCCGTTTAAAGAATGTTAAAATGCAACCTTTCTCACAATGCCGTACTGATGTTTTATACAGTGCAGTACATTGTATACCGTTTGGCTGCCCGTCAATTTGTACATGGCGAATATAATTATTACCCAACCGCTGACCCGAAACGGCTCAAACAATTTTATTTGCCGGTTCATCGGAACTCTTAGTAATTACGAAAATAGACGAGAGCATGCTAAATATAAGTGGAATTCCAAAATAATTTGACATAGGATAATAAATACTACACAATAACACTACTTATTCTCCTGCTAGCAAACGTTACCTACTGTGAAAAGAAATACGACGACAGATGAAATTCCTTATTCAAAGTAATTTGACATAGGATAATAAATACTACACAATAACACTACTTATTCTCCTGCTAGCAAACGTTACCTACTGTGAAAAGAACTACGATGACAGATGAAACCCACATATTCCTTATTCAAAGTAATTTGAGGTGGGCATTACAGATGCCCACCTATGTCCGTATCCAAGGCGTGCGGCTGAGAGAAAGCAAAAGGCGAGAACTTCGATATCAGTTGTTACAACACTTGTCAAATTTCTCGCGCGCTGATTGGATAAGAGGACAGACGCATATAATGAAGTTTCGCTCGCGTACGGAACCAGCGCGCACTTGAATCATATTTTCTTTCACATTTATGTGTCGTTTTGGGAGTCTTTTCATAGTCAGCCCAAACTGTTCTACCAGTACTTTCCTGGGAAATCTAAAATGAGTTTCGCATTTGATTATTTGCATAAAATTATGAAATATACAGAATATATATTAGGTTATATGGATAGGAAATGTTTTTGTTCCTGGGAATTGTTTTATTTTATAAATAGTACCTTATTTAAGTCCTTTTTTTTGTTTTGTTTTGTTGTTTTTTTTTGGTTCGAAAATATTCTCTCTCCTGGGAAAAATTTCTGATATTTTCTCTCCTGGGAATTTTTTTTCTGGGAAGACTTCTGGCTGGGTGAATAGAACAGATGTTATTGTCCCAGGGGACCACTAACCCCTCCTGAACCATTGCTTTTGAGGCTACTAAATAATCAAATAAAATGATATTTTGCGTCTTTTTTTATGGGATTCCTGTGGTAGAGCGCGCGCAATACGTATATGTCGGGCTCCCTGTGCATAAAAATATATTATGTTGGGCTCCCTCTGCGCGTCCCGCGAGAAGCGCCCGCAGCAATGTACATAGTGAAAGCGTATTTCTTTTATATAATACAATTATGATTTTAAGGCAATTTTTCAATTTTGTTCGTCACAAAAATGTTTGAATATCTGCGCGCGCGTGCTGTGTGCTCTCATAAAGCAAGCAGAATACGCAGAGAAGGTTGGACACTTATCACGTGATTCGCTCGACCAATCAAAATTACCCATTTAAGGTCGCTCTGGTGTGACAATTATTCACTTGAAAATTCTTACAAAAACAGTAAATAAGCAATTTTTCAATCGTATCCAGTAAAAAATCTATAGTTTATCTCTTCAAAATCAATGTTTATGTATCAAAGAATCAAAATATCGTAAAATAATAGAAAAGTAAGTAACATTTTCAGTAAAATTTTGCCATCATTTTCAGTCATGTCGGAACTCTCGCTGAGACGAACTCTCCAAAGTATGTATTTTCAAACCATGTAAAATCACATATCATTAGAAAATAATCCAACAATTTTTACATATCTAGAAAGTTCAATAACTAATATATGAATTTGAGTGGTCGGCCCCCCTCGACCCCTCAACGGTTTCGGAGATACAGAGATTTTAAAATTGGGAATTTTACGGGTCAGTAACAAAATGGCGCCACGTTCGGATCGTCTCGACAAAATTCAGTGATATATTGCGTTTCAGTATCCTAGAAAAAAACGATGTAGTACACTATGTGTCCAGCAGGTATGAAGGAGTAATCATGAAGCACATTGATGTGTCCAACTATCATCTTTGATCAGTTAAAAATCCTCGAAGCGATCCCATGTGTAGTCTCCTTCGCAGCCGTTCATAGAGGTCACGCAGTCACGCAACGCTCCGAAGCCTCAAAAGCAAAAGCCTGAAAAGCGATGTTCAACATCTAAAAAAGTATTGTTTCAGTCTGAGTTAAAACCAAAATACATCTGAGTTCACTTATTGTTCTTCGAGAGCGTTCATAGTCACTATAATCGAGTTTGGAGCACCTCCGTGAGCTCCTGTCTTCACGACGGTTTGACATCAACTGAATAATTTTGATTCTCCGCGGAGTATTGACCAACCTCCTCTGCAGAATACGCATCCGTTGGCCAATCAGAGCGCGCGTTATATCATAGTTATTTTATAAACATATTCAATATACACATTGCTGCAGGCACGTCACGCAAGACGTACACAGGGATCCCAACATTATACATTTCTATGCACAGGGAACCCAATATAATACGTATCGCGCGCGCGCTCTACCACAGGAAACCCATCAAAAAAAGACGCGCGCATGCAAATATCTTTTTTAATAATTATAAATAGCCTCAGAAACAATGGTTGGGCTGCCTATGCCTTTTCCGCTTTCCTAAGTAAATATTGTTGTAAAAAAAAATAAAAAATCGAACATGATTTCCCATTGTCTGTACTGTTATCGACAACTGGATGACACCATAAATTGTTCAACATTTTACAGTTAAAACATTCGCTACGCTCGTTGTTCGACTTGATATGATGCCAATCCTGTTTTTTGATTGTCGTGTCCACTTCATTGCTATTTTTAAGTTACCGCTACCCCCTTTTATGGGTGTGGTTCAAGGGGTCATCAGCCATGGATGTCATTGCAGGTCATCAACTCTTGCACGGTTCTCTGTAAGTTATTCCAGCATGATCGACCCTACGTAGTCTCAGGTCCAGCAGTATTTCGATGGATTGATGTTGCTGTTCGCGGTCACCCTGTGGAATTGATATGCGCGCGTGCTCTAGTGACTTCACAATAGCTTGCTTCAAGTGTATTTTACATGAAAACGTTGGATGCGGATGTTGAACTATTTTTGCTGTCTTTAATGAGTTTAGATATCACTAGAATGGTCCAAAAATCCGTTAATACTGCAGGAAATTCGACAACGACAACGGAAGACCATCGCGTTGGAACGAACGCAAAGATTTCTACCGAGGATGGGCAGTTGAACCAGCCGTACAATGCATCGGTGAGATCATCAGCTATGAATCCATTCAGTCAGTTATCTGTTTGCTTAGGTTATTCAATAACAAGGGATATGTTTTAACACAACCTATTCATTGTCAGTATTATTGTACTATATTAATCACTACGTTATCTGTAAGTCTTTATTTGAGCGCTAAAATAAATCCTCGACCAAGATTTATTTTTCTGCGCGCGTTTCTTCAGAGAGAGCTATAAATGAAACTGGTTCTACTGTCTATTTCACCTCGTGTGGAAGCCATACTTTGACGACTTTCTGGGCGATTTTCAAGTTCTCGTTTTAGTAGATCAAGCCATTCGAGGTTTCTTTCTCCTTTAGTTTCAGCACAGGCAAACCGATAAAGCTAGTGAATAAAAATACCGAATAACACGTGTTTTAATAAATTCTAACCCGAATAAGTGTACCATTGTTCCCCACCCTCCCCCACTGAGTCGGAATTAGTCAACCGGGATGATGTAGTATATTATTTAAAGTGCCTATAACCCCCATTTTGATGTCAATTTCAATAAAAAGTACTTGATTTTATAAGATGTTCTGCGAAAACGATTTTCGATTCCGAGCAATCCTTGATTTGTTATGAATTTTTGAAAGTAGTTAAAAACGGCTTTTTCCGAGCGGTTGCAGACCCGGGATCAATGATGTTGGGAGACTGGGCCGAGCTCGGTTGTGACGTCCAGTAGGGACAACAACAACCGAACGTATCCCAAAATCACTAGAACTTCTGAGAGATTTCACTTTATTCAGGTCTATCAGGAGCCCATATTGAATTTAATTGCGGCATAGAGCAGTACACAGTATTCTATAATCTTACTGTCAATAATAAGCTACATTTTGAGCCCTATATATACGGCTGAACAAATTATTATTAATGCAAATGATGGCCGGGTGAATCCCTTTGGCACAACGCTAGCTACAGGACTTCAAAAATTAGATTGATCGCTTGTAAAAAAGTCAACTAGATGCATGGTTTATGGATGTAACAATTACCCAAACCTTCAAGAAGGTATTGGT